>JANAVB010025198.1:11689987-11949987 GCA_029216955.1 Iris pallida
AACGAACAAAAATACAAAAAACGGACAAAAACAACAAAAGAACAAAAAAACGAACAAAAAGCAAACAAAAAACAACCAAAAACGAACAAAAATAACAAAAAACGAACAAAAACGACAAAAAAACGACAAAAAACGAACAAAAAGGACCAAAAACGACAAAAAAACAAACAAAAACAACACAAAATGACCAAAAAAACGAACAAAAATGACAAAAAAACGAACAAAAACGACCAAAAATGAACAAAAATGACCAAAAACGACAAAAAACAAACAAAACAACAAAAAATGACAAAAAACGAACAAAAAGACCAAATTATAGCATACCAGCCTTCCGCTTAAGTTGTAATGTAATTGTGATTACATAGGTTTTATGATGTAATTGAGTTTAGAAGAAACTGAGTAATGTAATAAAACTTGTAATCGCGATTACTTACATCTAATTTTTTTGTCCAACCAAACACCTGAGTTAGATGACAACGTAATGCCAATTACATTACGTTGTCCAATCCTGCAAACCAAACGGGCCCTTAGTGTTGTACTTGCTCATTTTCCTGACAGGATACCGTTGATAATATTTTAGGAGTTGATATACCATTAGTGGACTTCATGATGTTGCTAGCTGAGGTGGATCTCACTATTCTTCTATGTGAGTTGCCTGGTAGTTATCCTTAGTTCGACTTGTTTTTCCTTCTTTATTTTCTGTCTTATGATTCCTTCTAGTAGTTTCTAGTTGTTCTTGTGCTTTAGTTATCTTTCTTGTCTTATCATCCTTAGCTGTTGTGATGTGACTAGAGTATATTTGTAGTTATAGGCCTTATAGGCGTAGTGTACATTTTGGGTACTAGACAGCGTTCTACCGTCGATACTGCGGCGTAGGCTGGGACGTCGTCTACGTATTCGTATCCGTATATCCGGTGCGGGTCGTGACAGTGGTGGCATTTAATGCTCTGGATACAGACAGACCAGCATGCCGTCGGTATGTAGCGGCATACCGTCGGTATACCGGTCAAATAGTAACGGTCATATAATGACCGTTTGAGAGCATTAAATGCTGCCATTAATGCTAGTCAGGGCAATTCAAAAACCAAATATTTGAAACTCGGTATACCGCCGGTATGCCGGAGTATGCCGCCGGTATGCCGACAATTGGTCACAGCAAGTTTTGGGTTGCTAAAAACGGTATACCTGGTATGCCGGAGCATGCCGTCGGTATTCCGACAATTTGTCACAGCAACTTTCTAGACACAAAAATCGGTATACCGCGGTATGCCGGAGCATGCCGCCGGTATGCCGACAATTCGTCACAGCAACTTTCTGAGCTCTAAAAACGGTATACCGCGGTATGCCGACAATTCGTCACAGCAACTTTCTGAGCTCTAAAAACGGTATACCGCCGGTATGCCGAAGCATGCCGCCGGTATGCCGCTCTGTAGGTATTTGATTTTTGACTTGTTCTTTTTACTTTCATCCGTCCTTAGGTGTTTACAAATATACCTAGACTTGTACAGACACAAAGACTCTAAGCAGGAAGACGCCATCTTATGCAGGGAACGCCGGTAACTGCTTCAGTCTTCAATGTAAAAGATGATTGCGCTTGAACGGAAGAACTCCATGTAGTAGATCTTCTGAGAATATTTGAATCTGAAGAACAGAAGACTAAACTACGAAGATGCTGTTAATAATCAAAATAAAATGTGCCAACAACTCCCCCATTTTGATAATTGACAAAAAGAGAGAGAGCATCTTCAGGGAGTCGCTCCCCCGTAGGAAGACAACTCCCCCTCAATACGTTTTCCCCCTTTGTCACTTAGTCAAAGATGGGAAAAAAAAAAATTCAATAATGAGAGCAAGAGTATAGAATAAAAAGCATAGATATATGAAGTGAAAGCTTAATACATGCAAGAAGTCCATACTACAAAAGACAAATAAAAGACTCCCCACTAGAGTCTGATAACAACAAACATAACCAAGTCCCCGAAGGACTGCAAAGTACTAGGATCAACCACACAAAGGTCCCCGAAGGACCGCAAAAGACAGAACATAAAAACAAACAAACAAACATAACAAACCACACATTATTCTAGACCATCACCCAAAAGGAAGACACCCCTACTCGTCGTCGGATCATCACCACCATCCTGAGCTTGCTGAAAGGCACCATAAGGATCAATGCCGTCCGGGTACATGAACCCATAGGCATTGGGATCAGAGAAGCGCGAACCTTGGTACATAGGATCTTGGAGATTGAGATCCAGATACATGTCCCGGTCTTGTATGGTGCGCTGGATAAAGTAAGCTTGATCATGAAAGCGGGCTTGAATCAGATTCCCAAGGCCACGAGTATGAGCCCTCATCTGTTCCTCTGCCTGGGCCATGCGCATGTCGAAGTGCTGCTGAGTCAGCGGCATGTATCGGCCAGAAGCAGGAGGAGTAGATGGGAGCAGCAGGAGTGGATGCCGGTTGCTCTTGGGAAGACGAGGCACGTGAAGTAGAGGTGCCACTAAGGGAACAGGAGACAGCAAGATAGGAGGGGACGCCATCCGAGGAGCAAAGAGATAGGTCAACTTGCCGGGCTTCCAGAAGGAGAGTGATAAGGGAGCCGTAGTAGAGGTTCTGCTTTCCGCGGGCATGACACGCGGAAGAGCAGAAGAGAGTCTTCGGAAGGAGAAGGGCTTCCGGGCATAGAGATAATACATGCAGACGAGGGCATCGCCGGTAATGGCGTCGTAGTTCCCCCTTAGGAAATAGTGTATGGCACACTATCCTATGGAGCTCGTAGTAAAACGGCTCCAGCTGTGCAGAGAGGGCCGGGATGGCAGGAGGGTTGGGGCCCTTGCAGATGATACGGCAGAACTCGTCGAAGGGTGACGCCGCCGAGGAGTGAAGAGCAGCCAAGGATGGCAAGGCTTCCCTTTGTCCGGGATGCCGAGATGTGCCCGATGTCCCGAGATGTGAGACGGAAGTGACGGTCATTGACCATAGACTGAATGGCGGGTGATCGTCGTCCCGACCAAGTTGCAATAGAATAGTCGGACAGCAGCGGGTAGACGGGTATTTGGCGCCGAAGAGAGAGGAGAGTCCGGCCTCGTCAAACAAGGAGACGTGACCGGGGAAGAGGTTCCAATTTATCGCTCGTCCCTTGAAGACATTGTGATGAACGAAGTGCTGGAACCATAGCTCGGCCGCCAAAGAGTTGGAAAAGATCCGTTGGTCATACCCGTGAGGTTGCGCCACCGGGATGAAGGGGTTGAAGAAGAGGAGGAGGAGGAGGGGGACGCTTCGGATTGCCATGGAAGAAGGTTTTAGGGTTTTGGAGAGGATGATAGAGTAGTAGGGAGAAGAGATAGAAAAGAAGGGTTTTAATAGAGAGGGAGATGAAAGGATTTGAATTTGAGGGGGTTGGGAACGGATGTAGAGGGAGTAAAGAGGGGATGTGAAAGGTTAGTGGTTGGAAATAATGAAGGTGAGTAAAAAGAGGAGGAAAAAAGGGGGATTTGAAGAGATGGATAATAAATAGGATGGGAGGTTAAGAAGTGAAAGAGAGAGAGAGTAAAATGGAAGAGATTGATGTGAGGGAATTTAATGAGGGGAGAAGAAAGGGATGAGGAATAAAGGGGAGGAATAAAGGTGGGCCCAGCTGGATTTGAAATCCTGTCCGCCTCCATCCGGCATACCGGCGGTATGCCGACGTGTACCGACGGTATGCCGAGTTTCGAAACAGAACCTAATTCTGAATCGAAAAACGGCATGCCGCCGGTATACCGCTGTATACCGTCGGTGTGCCGGCCGAGAGGGATTATGGATCAAAAGATAAAATCACGGCAAAGGAAGGTGAAGCGATCTTCCGGGAGCGGTTTGTAAAATATCGGCTAATTGATAGGTAGTATCAATAAATTCAAGACGAATATCTCCCTTTTGTTGATGGTCACGAAGAAAATGGTGTCTAATTTCAATGTGCTTCGTGCGTGAGTGACAAATCGGTTTTTCGTGAGATTGATGAGCTAGTGTTATCACATTTAATAGGGGTGCAAGAATGAGAAATGCCATAATCTAAAAGTGTTTGTGACATCCAAAGAATTTGTGCACAACAACAACCAGCCGCAATATACTCTGCCTCAGTGGTTGAAAGAGCAACAGAATTTTGCTTCTTACTAAACCACGATACCAAAGACTTCCCGAGGAATTGACATGTGCCACTAGTGCTTTTTCGGTCAATCTTGCATCCGCAAAATCGCATCCGAAAAGCCGTGAAGCTCAAAGGATGAGGATTTCGGATACCAAAGACCCATGTTAATGGTGCCTTTGAGATAACGAAAAATGCGCTTAACGGCACACAAGTGTGATTCCTTTGGATTGGCTTGATATCGTGCACACAAGCAAACACTAAACATGATATCAGGACGGCTAGCAGTTAAATAAAGTAAGCTACCGATCATCTCTACTTACGAATGTCGACCGAGGTGCCATCTTCATCATTGTCAAGCTTTGTCGTTGTGGCCATAGGAGTCCTCATTGATTTGGATGAGTCGAGGTCGAAACGCTTGAGGAGGTCCTTTGTATATTTCGCTTGATTGATGAAGGTTCCTTTGGGTCCTTGTTTGATTTGTAACCCAAGAAGAAGGAAAGTTCACCCATCATACTCATTTCAAACTCTTCCTGCATAACTTTAGCAAATTCTACACAAAGTGTGTTGTTAGTAGAACCAAAAATAATATCATCGACATAAATTTGAACCAATAAGAGAGTGCCATATGGGATTTAATAAAAAGTGTTGTGTCAACTTTCCCTTTGAAAAATTGTGAGAAACAAGAAAAGAGCTAACGCTCATACCAAGCACGGGGAGCTTGTTTGAGGCCATAAAGGGCTTTATGGAGTTTGAACACGTGATTAGAAAATTGAAAATCTTCAAAGCCGGGAGGTTGTTTAACATAAACTTCCTCTTTAATAATACCATTTAGAAAAGCACTCTTAACATCCATTTGAAATAGCTTAAAGTCATTAAAACAAGCAAAAGCACAAAGCATACGAATGGATTCAAGACGTACAACCGGAGCATAGGTTTCGTCGTAGTCGATGCCTTCCTCTTGGTTATAGCCTTGAGCAACCAATCGGGCTTTGTTACGAGTCACTAACCCATCTTCATTAAGTTTGTTACGAAACACCCATTTTGTTCCAATAATGGGATGATTGCTAGGTTTTGGGACAAGTTCCCAAACCTTGCTTCGCTCAAATTGATTTAGCTCCTCTTGCATAGCTATCATCCAAAACTCATCAAGGAAAGCATCATTAACATTTTTAGGCTCTATTTGAGAGATAAAAGCCACATTTGCACAAAGATCACGAGTGGCGGATCTTGTGCTAACACTGGAGGAAGGATCTCCAATGATAAGCTCCTTAGGATGATTGGTGACAAATCTCCATTCTTTTGGGAGATCCTTTTGAGGAGGCTCGAGAGGAGGAGACTCTTTTGATGGGGTCACAACTTCATTGTTAGATGAAGAAGGACGATCCTCAATAGAGGAGTTCTCCAACCCAAACGAGATGTCATTAATATCCTCGGAAGAGGAGAATGTAGAAGAGTTGAGTTCATTAAAAGAGACATTGATTGACTCTTCGACAACAAGACTTCTTTTGTTAAAAACACGAAAACCTTTACTATGAGTAAAGTATCCAAGGAATATTCCTTCATAGGCTTTTTCTTCAAACTTGCCTAGGTTATCCTTGGTATTCAAAATAAAACAATTACAACCAAAAACTTTGAAATATTCAATAGAGGGAATTTTGTCAAACCAAAGCTCATAAGGAGTCTTCTTAGAAATAGGTCTAATCAAGACCCTATTAATAACATGACATGCCATATTAACGGCTTCCGCCCAAAAATATTGGGGGAGCTTATATTGGTTTAACATAACCCGGGCCATATCGCCAAGGGTTCTATTCTTTCTCTCCACAACACCATTTTGTTAAGGAGTTCGTGGACAAGCAAAATCATGTCCAAAACTATTCTTTTCACAAAATCTTTTAAAATCGGCATTATCAAATTCTCCTCCATGATCACTTCTAATTTTGTTAATAGAAAAACCTTTTTTCATTTTGAACACGTTTACAAAAGGCAACAAATTCACGAAAAGTATCACTTTTGCAAGCAAAAAAAATAACCCAAGTAAATCTAGAAAAATCATCAACTAAAACAAAAGCATAAAGCTTACCTCCAAGGCTAGCAACTCTACTAGGCCCAAAAAGATCCATATGGATAAGTTGAAGGGGTCTAGAAGTACTCACAGAGTTGATTGATTTGAATAATGACTTTGTTAACTTACTCTTCTCGCATTCTTCACACACCATATCCTTTTTGAATGGGATGCTTAGGAGTCCTCTTACGAGATTCTTGGTAGCAAGACGAGAGATGGTATCCATGTTGGCGTGTCCAAGCCTCATGTGCCAAAGCCAACTCTCATCGTTTTTAGCAACTAAGCACCTGTCATTGTTAGTGTCTTCAACAAGATATAAAACATAGATGTTATTTTCTCTAATCCCTTCATAAACAATAGATCCATTGGAGCTATCGGTAATGAAGCATTTGAGCTTAACAAACTTGATATCATAACCATTATCGGTAAGATGACTAATACTAAGAAGATTGTGTTTAAGATTAGTAACAAGACATACATTCTTAATACAAGGGTAAGGAGGGAAACCTATATTACCATTCCCTATAATGTGACTTTTAAGATTGTTACCAAAAGAGACGTGTCCTTCCTTCTTCATCGATAGCGTTGTAAATAATGAAGCATCCCCGATCATGTGCCGTGAACAACCGCTATCGAGAATCCACTTGCTTCTAGCATGAGAAGGACTCTTCACCTACAACATAAGTTGAAGATGAACATTTTGGTACCCATGATCTTATGGGTCCTTGAGTGTTAGTCTTAGGAACCCACATAAAAACTTTCTTGTCAACAAGTTTTCTTGTATGACAATAATTAGTCGTATGTCCATGCAAGCCACAGTAATTGCAAATCATAGAGGATTTAGAAGAAGATATATGAGAGACATGCATATGTGAATCTCTAGTGCGAGGAGTTCTAACATTAGTATTGTGATGATGATAATAAAAAGCATGATGCGAAGTGTTTTTCTTAACAAAAGGTCCTTTCTTTGTGTTAGGAAAGGATTTGTGTGTAGTGTTCATGTAAGAAGTATGCCTAGCATTGTGATGAGTGTGGAGATGTCTAGGAGCATGCATGTGAGTAGTGTCCTTATTACCAACTTTCTTACATTGAACAAGAAGATCATTATACTTAATAGAAGTGTCATATTCTCTCCTATTAGCATCTTGAACTTTGTGCATAGCAAATTCATAAGAGCTTCTCATGGATTGAATCTCATCATCCTTTTTCTTGATGGTGTCAAGAGATTCTTGAAACTCGAGTCGCAAAGACTCTATTTCATCCGTGTCAGAAATAGGAGATTTTCCCTTCACATCAATAATGATGCTTGAGAGCCTCTCTACTTCAAGTTGAAGAGCCTCAACCTCTTTAAGAGATTTTTTTGTATTTATTTCGAACACCTTTGTGTTCTTCATGTAATTCAAGAATGGCTTTCTCCAAATCATCATAGGTAAGAGTGTTTAAGGAAAGATCATCAAGTACCTCATCGGTTGCCATGAGACAGACGTTGGCATTGTGTTTGCACTCCTTGTCGTTGTCGGAGTCGCTCGCGTCACTTTCACACCAAATGCTTGTGTTGGCAAACTTTCTGGAGGACGAGCTTCCCTTGCTAGGCTTCTCGTACTTATTTGAGTCTTTTCTTATCATCGGACAATCCCTCTTGATGTGTCCGGGTCTTCTGCATTGATAGCACGCCGGATCTTCTTCATTGTCCCGTCTGGAGCGGTTGGCCTTGTTGAATTTTAGGAACTTCCGGAAGTGCTTAGCTGTGAGAGCTATTTCTTCATCGTCGTCCGACTCATTTTCGTCGGAGCTATCCTTGGAGTAGGACCTTGTTGCTTTGAGAGCAAGAGTCTTCTCCTTCTCTTTGGTCTTCTCCTTCTCCTTCTCTTGTATGGAGGATTCCTCTTGATCCTTCATATCGAGCTCGTGAGTCATTAGCTTACCCATGAGGGTCTCAAGATTCATGACTGTTAGATCGTTCCCCTCAATGATTGCGGTAGCTTTAGGACTCCAAGCTTTCGTCAATCCTCTAAGAATTTTTTTATTTTTTTATGAGCAGGATATTCCTTTCCAAGAGAAGAGAGAGAGTTAATAATGTCACCAAAATGAGTAAACATGTAAGTAATAGATTCATCATGCTTCATTTTAAAGGACTCATATTCTTGCGTGAGTCTACTAATCTTGAATTCCTTCACTTGTGAAGTTCCCTCGTGTGTGACTTCAAGTAACTTCCAAATCTCATTGGAAGTCTTGTAAGTAGAGATTCGATTGAATTCACTACTGTCGAGAGCACAGTAAAGAGCATTCATTGCCTTGGCATCTCGACTAGCAAGCTTCTTGGTGTTTTCAGTAAGTGTGTCCCGAAGGGTGTCAGAAGCAATATCCTCAATAGCTCTGGAAGGAGTAGGAAGACCATTTATCACGCAATCCCATAAGTCAAAATCTATGGACTTTAGATAAATGCTCATCCTAATCTTCCAGTAGTTATAGTTGGTTCCATCAAATAGGGGAGGCATATTTGTGGACTGTCCTTTATTGTGGAAGGTGTTGATACTAGGGTTAGAGGCCATAGATCACTCAAAAGGTGTAAATCCAAATCAAGAGAACAAAGCTCTGATACCAATTGTAGAACCCTAGAGGGGGGTGAATAGGGAAATAAAATAAACTAGTGCAGCACAAGCAATATATGACAAATAAAAGTAAAGAGTAAGAAGATCAAACACAAGGATGTATCCTGGTATCCTCGCTTGAGGCAATCCAGTCCCGGAACTCTCTCCGGCTTAAATCCACTATTTAGTCAAATAGTACACATGAGTTTAGATCCGAAGAACTTGCCAACTTCAACACGAGTTTGGATCCGAAGACTCGCCAACTTCAACACACAAGTTTTCTTACGAAGGCTCACCAACTTCAAACAAATGAGAAGAGAAACTTGTTGATCTTCTAACACGTGAAGATCGAAATTTACAACTCTTAAATACTCTATCACTTTGGGAGAGGATGACAATTAAAAGCTTGGAAGAGTATTAATGGTGGAGCACTTGGTTGTTGGAAAATTTATGGCTAGAGTTGGTAAAGTCCTCAAGAGAGAGAGGGCTTTCTTTTATAGAAAAACCAAGAGTGGGTGGCATTTAATGCTCTGGATACAGACAGACCGGCATGCCATCGGTATGCAGCGGCATACCGTCGGTATACCGGTCAAATAGTAACGGTCATATTAATGACCGTTTGAGAGCATTAAATGCTGCCATTAATGCTAGTTAGGGCAATTCAAAAACCAAATATTTGAAACTCGGTATACCGCCGGTATGACGGAGCATGCCGTCGGTATGCCGACAATTGGTCACAGCAAGTTTTGGGTTGCTAAAAACGGTATACCACCGGTATGCCGGAGCATGCCGTCGGTATTCCGACAATTTGTCACAGCAACTTTCTGGACACAAAAATCAGAATACCGTCGGTATGCCGGAGCATGCCGCCGGTATGCCGACAATTCGTCATAGCAACTTTCTGAGCTCTAAAAACGGTATACCGCCGGTATACCGGGGCATGCCGTCTGTATGCCGACAATTCGTCACAACAACTTTCTGAGCTCTAAAAATGGTATACCGCCGGTATGCCGAAGCATGCCGCCGGTATGCCGCTCTGTAGGTATTTGATTTTTGACTTGTTCTTTTTACTTGTCATCCGTCCTTAGGTGTTTACAAATATACCTAGACTTGTACAAACACAAAGACTCTAAACAGGAAGACGCCGTCTTATGCAGGGAACGCCGGTAACTGCTTCAGTCTTCAATGTAAAAGATGATTGCGCTTGAACGGAAGAACTCCATGTAGTAGATCTTCTGAGAATATTTGAATCTGAAGAACAGAAGACTAAACTACGAAGATGCTGTTAATAATCAAAATAAAATGTGCCAACATGTATTATATGTATAAATAAATATATATAATAGTGTACGTGTATGTGTATATATATAATATATATACGTGTATATATGTATGTATATATAAATATATATTATATAAGTGAGTATGTAAATATAAATATATATTGTGTACGTGTGTATGTATACGTATTTACGGGTGTACGTATATATGTACATGTGTACAAGAGTACATGTATATATATAGATATATATATGTATTAGAAAAGGAAAAAAAGAAAACAAAGAAAAGAAAAAAAACATTATAATCCCAGCTCAGCCGGCCAAAGGCCAGGCGAAGAAGCCAGGCTCGGCCCGACTTTTTCCTCCACAGCCGAGAGGGCATCTCTGCTGAGAACCCTCTGCTCAAGTTGCAGACCAATTCCACGCCTAAGACCCAGCCCACAGCATACTCAACCCTCTCGAACCGAGCTGATCCCGAACTAACTCGATATATATATGTATATATATATCAATTAACAGGGAGAGAGCGAGGAAGAGAAGTTCGGAACAACAAAACCTAAACACCCTACGCCACTACGACCCCCGCGGCCTGGTGACCCCGTCGACGTCCTGGCGGCCACCGCCGTGCACCGGAGCGGCCGGCCGAGCGCTGGAACGCGCACGAGCGCGCGAAGATGACAGCAGCGAATACACCAAGGTACCGACTTCATGATATTATTTCTTCGCGCATACTCGATGTTTTGCAATTCCGTAAAATCCTATGGAAAGCCAACATAACCCCCTAGGAACCCATCTAGTTTATTGGTTCGGAATCATTCCAGATTCGAAAAGAATCGGGGTCGAAATCAACGAAAAATCTGTCCCAAAAATAGGACATATAACAATCCATGAACATACATTGGCGGATCGATTTCGATCGATCCAATAGCTGTTTAGAAATTCCACCTGAACACGATTATAGACAATATATAGGACTTCACGACCCTTTTTGTGGATTTGGAAATCATCGACTACGCGTCGAGAAATCGAATTCCAAAGTTTTCTAAAAATCTGTTTTCAAAACTAGAAATTGTTCCACACGACGAGCGTCTCGCCATTCCGGGCGACGTGGTCGCAAAGCGAAAGCATCGAAAGCTGCGTAACGGCTTCGTGGTCGTGTGGGCTTTGGCAGAATTCAAATTGGTCGCGTGTGCGCGACGAATTTGATGCGTATCCGTCAAAATTCACCGTATCGTGCACTTTGCAAATTCTCCAATTACTTTGTGCACGCTCGTCAAATCGAGATGAAACTTGCGCCAACAGGACCGTATCATTTTTTTGGTCCTGTATGCCAAGTTTGGTCTGATTCTGAGACCGTTGATAAAATCACCGTTTTGCAGGCCCCGCGGTTCCACTCAACGGGCGATTTTGTGCACGGCCCGCCGGAATCCAACTCTGGACATACGGTTGGGTTTGTATCAGAAAACTGGATTCATAGACATATAGTTTGATGACTTTAGAGGCCATTGACTCTGGCATGCTTTTCGGTGCAAAGCGGGTCCAACGACGGACATCATTTTTGCCCGAAATTACCGTTTTTCCCCTGTATCCAAAATTGGACTTAAGGACAGGCAATCCTAACTAATTTGACTATTCTGAGAATGTTGGTAATGTTTATTTCAGCTTTCGGAGACAGTTGTGATGACTTGGACTTTCTGACTTGATTGATTGGTGATACATTGTTGGTTCTCCGTGCAACCTCCAGACAAGTATACCTTACCGAACATATTCAGTATTTACATGGTTTCTCTTTCCTTATTGTAGTACTTTTCATATTGTCACATGATTCCGTATTGTGATTGATTCGTCCTGGATTGCTTTATTTGTTCTAGATTACGTGCACGTATAGGATGTTTGACATTGCTAGAATATTGGTCTCTTTGTGTTACTCTTTTCTCGTGATTGAGTTGTCAGTTTGATATCTGTCCTTGACCATTCTCGACTGGGAGTATCTTGCATTGTACTACAGTTGAGACATACTATAGCTTGGGAGTATCTTACATTGTACTACGACCTATAGCCGATTCTTCTACCTTGATATCACTTGATTGACTTGACTTGAGACATGCCATAGATAGGGAGTATCTTACATTGTACTATGACCTATAGCATATATTGATTGATTGATTGACTTGACTTGCGACACTATAAATTGGGAGTATCTTATATTGTACTACGATTTATAGGAGTCTACTTGACTTTGTATCATTTAGGAGAGGAGATAGATACTAGAATTGGCTAATCTTGACTGCGATTATCTTGCATTGTATTACAGTCAAAATCTACTATAGATTGGGAGTATCTTGCATTGTACTACAAGCTATAGAGGTTAATCGATTGATTGGTAGCCAAGTCTAGTATTACATTTCCTCACGACTCGTCGTCCTTAGATGTTCTTCTTGCAGTGTTTTTATTCTTTACACCTGTTATTTACTGTCATATTAGTAGGCATGTTTTATGTATCTTGCTAGTCCTCTGAGGACCTGATGATCTCTTCAGGTAGCTGATTGCACGGAGTTAGTTAGCTGAGCATGTGGTAGTTAACTCCATCTGCATGATTCAGGTATTTTGTTAGTATTATTGATTTATTATCTTTATCGTGCTTTTATGATATATCATGCTTATTAGCTTAGCTTTATAGACTCATATCATTCTTGGAGTCTAATCGAACAATATGCTAATGGGCTGTAGACCATGACCCATACTTGTTCATTCTTGTTTATTTGATTCTTGTGGATTGAGATATAGTTTAGATTAGACATGATACCCATGACCTTGACAGCTTATACGTACTCGAGTCGGACTGGAGTTCGCTCGATACGTAGCTGGCTTGCTCACGAGCTCGTATTCGAAAACCGGGTGCGGGTCGTGACAGTAATACGAGTTACGAAATAGTTGAATGGAAATTCTAAACGATAAAATAAATGGATGACTTGATTGAAAAAATTGATACGGATCGTATACGAAAAGTTAGCACGACGGAAAGATAGCGTGCATGAAAGGTTTGACTTTGAAGTTACGCAAACGACTCTGAGGATTAAAATTGATGTTGCTCGATGGTTTGAGTTAGCAAGGAATGATGCGAATTGAGGAAATACGTTAGTAGATGACTTAAGATAGACGGATAAACGATACGTAAATTTGGGTTGAAAAAATTGATATTGTGAACGATTCGAGGGATAATGATCGAACTTGAAATTGAATGTCGAGGAGATTATCCAGTCGGACGATAGCATCATTCGTACGACTCAAAATTCGTTGCAAAGGAAGATCGTCAGGTTACGCATATTATCGATGGTATTGAGGCGTATCAAAGATCGATATGCGATAACTCGGGGGTAATCTGATACGGTGAATGACGATCGTACAAGTTATCGTTCTGATGGATACAATACTTAGGATTTTGATTGAGACGAATGTTGGATGAAAGTGATCGTATCTTGATGGTTACGCGGATAACCACAGCGTCGACGATCTTGTCTTGTGTGAGCGCAACTCTAGCCTCGCACATGCATTACGTCGGATTTGGGACGATCGTTCCGCGTGAGCATTGACATGGTGATTCATGTCGCGGGAATGATCGAACTCGGAAAATCAGGATGCGGCAACTTTGATTGTCCCGACTTATTGGTTTGATGCGAAGGAGAATTCGAGGATTTGTAGGACTTGTGAATGACGAATGAATGAAACTTGAGGATTGAGTAGGTCCAATCCGCGCATCGAGAATGAACAAGTCCAGACACAAACAAGAGTTACGTTCCGATGAGGATGATTATCCCGTGGGAGCATGCATGGTGATTCATGCCCACCATGGATAATCTGACCCGCGTGAGATCGGGGCGTGGCATATTGTTAGTTCAGACGACCTTGTGATCGATTACGCGAATTTGGATAAATGACTTAGGGAGTATGAAATGTGAATTATGGTTTAGCGATGAATCGTGTCGTAGCATGCTTGACTTGGAAGGATTGATAGGCGGATTACATTGAACACGTTCGAAGAGATAGACTATGCGAAATGGTTTGATGAACGAACGATATTGATATGACGTAGGATTGGTTGAAACATGAGTTATCGTAGGATGGATTTACTAAACGACTCGGATCCCGTGCGATGAATATTGGGATGTGCGTAGGGAATCGATGCTCGATGTTTAGAAATCGGAGTGATGCGATCTTGGGTAGAAAATCTCTTACTATCAACTTGGTTTGACCTTAAGATGGGGTCAGTGTTGATATTGTTGTTTGGGAACTATGATTCCAATACTGACGATTTGACTATAGCCTAAGAGACATAGCCTAGCGGCTCGGCAGACGTCCCGATACGGAACGATAGGAATTGTGTAGGCACCACTCGCGAGTCTCGGCTGACATGCACATATATCAGGGATGCCCGAATATGTGCACGATCCAGCTCGAGTGGTGATGGCGGATTCTCTATCATGAGACTTGGCTGAAATGCATATATTTTGTGGACGCCTGAAATATATGCACGATCCAACTAAGTGATACGTTGAATCAAGTGAGACTTGAGGAACGGAAAAGTGTCGAAGATTTTGAAATCGTGAGTTTCGAAGAAATGTTGATGGTAGTGCGATCATTGAATAGAGACGAGTTCAAATGTTGGTTGATCGGTTGGTGTGCCTTACGACTACGTCAGCGATAGCACGAGCGTGGCTTGGATTGAGGGAACGCATAGGAGTAGTGTGTACGAGAAACGTAGGATGTTGAATCAAGTTATAAGCCGATAAGTGTACTCAGTAAGTTTCGAGGACGAAACTTTTTCTAAGTGGTGTGTGATGTAGTGCCCCGTCCTGCTCAGTAAATCGGAGGAATCGAAACGCCGACGGCGTTCGGGCTTAGCCTTGCAACGGCTACTCGAATACATCGCTCGGTCGAGGCGACCGCTCGCTCAGGTGGGGTAGTTTCGGTGAACTCGCCTCATCTTTGCCTTCACATAATAAATCGCATATTTTCAACTTGTATAGTAGGCTAAATAATAAAAGAGACAAATCCACCTAGCTAAGGGAATAATCCCGACGGGTCGAAATGGTTTAGAACATGGAAAAGGTCCACGGTCTGCTTAGAAGTCGGCTCAGCGTACTTTTAAATGACACTCGGCCCTTCGTCCCATGGCTTGGAAGAAAAAAAAAATTGGTCTTCGTCATAAGCTAAGAGTTAGTCTAAGTCATAGGCGTCGCCCGCATAAATGCTCGATAAAGCATACACGTTTCCTCGAAGCAAGGCTCGGCGTAGCCTTGATCGTCCCACGAGCTAAGTTGTATCGCATGGCTTATGGCATGAGTTTAGGTACCCAAAGACCTTGGTTGTTCAAGTTGAGCGCATGCTCGATCCCACGGTTCTACGGCTGTATATAGCTATTTGTTCCCACGGTCTTAAGGCTCGTCACATAGAGTATGAGACGGTCCCTCGGTTGGGAGTCTCACGTTCCTATGCACGTTAAGAAGTATAAGACGGTCCCTCGGTTGGGAGTCTCACGTTCCTATGCACGTTAAGAAGTATGAGGCGGTCCCTCGGTTGGGAGTCTCACGGTCCCGATGCACGTCATGCAAAGTATGGTTCAGAGCACGAGTTGCTAAGTTTAGTTCTAGTTGTACCAACAAATTAGGCCATGCATTTACGTGAGTCTAGATGTCTCGTAGGTGTGTGGTCATTGGACAACTTGCCGACAAGGATTTCTTCCTAGACTGGTTATACGCCGAGGCACCGGGCCTAGTCATCCTAGGGGAAGACGTTATAGCAGCGCACGTACTGCGTGGGTAGTCGGGGGCTTTCAACGGGGCTCGCTACCTGCTCTGAAGGACCCGTCGCCTACCCGAGCTATGTCCACGATGGCTTGTCGTACCAGTAGCCTTTCATATAGATAACTGACGTGCTAAGCGGCGAATCCGCATGCACGGTATCGGTCGTAACAATGGAAGTGTAAGCACAATTTGTGATGAGTGTGGAATGCGTGTACGGTATACACATAAGGTATTATGAAGCCTAAGATTTGGCTATACGTAAAAACACATGCTTCGGCACGAGATATGGCGTCGTGCTTGAGTTCTCTCCACCGGCGCCACAAGTTGGATTAGACGTTTCGAGTTAAGTCAAGAAGGGCCGTAAGGCAATTTAGGTGAAGTAACATTGAGTTGCTGGACATAACCTCAAAATATGAGGCACGACCGCGTTGTCCTAACACAAGTATTGGCAAGACTTAGCGAGGAGGCATTGCCTCAGTGATATTAAAGCACGAATCGAGTTCATGGCACAACCGAGTCGCTACGTCCCAAAGTATGGCACGAAAGACAAGTATGAGTCGGTGCATTGACAATTCAAGCACGAGAAAGGTCTAGAGGCAAGGATAGGAAAGATATTGGTACGATAGCACGGTGATGGTCTAGAGACACAAATAGGCCAAGACGTCGGTCCTAAAACTGATCCTAAGACAAGAATAGAAAGACAATCGTAAAAAAAGGGATACGTTGCACAAAAGTAAATTAATGTGTTGGTTTTGTATGGGTGGACGAGGAGCTCACTCCACCAGTACAGTTGAGTACTGACACCCACATAGTTTTTATGTACAGGTGCAGGTAGAAGCTCGTGGTACGGAGCTCGCTTGGATGTGTCGAGGCATGGAGTTCCTTGGCGATTCGAAGAGTGCGGTCACGTGGAGTCAAGATTATATAGGACATAATGTATGGATGTCGCCTATCTGAAGCTTCAAGCATTGTAATCGAGAGATGAGAGAGAGCAGAATGACTTGTATAATAAGAGAAAAGTGAGCATGAGAGACTAATTATAATCATGGCTTGTGCCTATTGTAATCTGATTGTTCAATATCAATAAAGAGTTCTTTTGATTAACTTGTGTTTTGATACTAAATTTTTGCTGCATGTTCAATGTTTTTGCTTGGGACTTTTGTGCGACGACCCCGTCGCCGTCGATGTAATCGGCCGTTATGAAACTGCCTTGCATGAGTGCAATCTAGGCTCGTGCGGCATTACGTCTTAGCGAGGACGATCGCTCCTACGGGAGCAGGGCGTGACAACTATGCTTGTAAATCATGATCTTTCTTCTACATGCTAGTTTTACCATCTTTAATACTGATATAGATCACAACACCTTAATATCCATGATGTTACATGTATACATATGGTTTTATCTGTTTATATCAAAACTTCGATATTATGTACTTGCTCCAATCCTGATTAGATAATATTGACAGCTTAGATCACTATTATCTGGTTTACGAAATTTCGTAATTGAGATCGAGGTTCGTTACTCTATTCATCTGTTAGAAATTTATTGTACCATGTCGATTCATGAGATGAAGAACATAAATTAAATTATGGAAGCGTACCTGAATCCATTATTAGGATTGATGGATCTTGAAGCGGTCGTCCTTTTATGGGGTTCGATCTTCCAACTTGCTATGACCCTTAATGACAAAGAAAAATCTGAATCCTTTGTCCCTCTTTTTCTGTTGATGGGGATGCAGAAGAGAAAAAGAGAAAACCTCTCTTTTGGTAGCCGTATAAGTTGGGGACCATAACCTAATGAATACATATATTTATATGTTTTGATATTTCTAATTTGGCCCCTTATTAAATTAGATTTATCTCCAGTATCTACACATTAATTCCATGACAATTATATCCTTTAGCCAACCTTTCAAATAGACCACTTTAATTTGGCTTAATTATTTAGATAGCCCAACATAATCAATTTTACATGTGTGGTCCATATTATTGAATAATTCCAACAATCTCCTACTGGGCCACATATGTAACCTTATAATTGTGTTAACCTTAGTGAGCTCATAAATTGCTATCTTAATCCTTAGGATATATCCGGACAATCTCGTCCATTAACCATATCAATATAGGAACAAAGCGACATTCGTCACATATAGCGTAACTAAACCATCAATGGTCACATATACCAATATAGCTAAACGACATAGAATATTAATCATGGAAATTACACGTAATGTGATCAATACATATCTATTTCCAACTGGTCCTCCTTAACTTTAGTGAGATCAAATACTTTAACATAATGAAAATAGAATGAACTGAATTTTTCATATATCTGACGAGATAAATATCCAAAATACTTTAATACATAAATGTGTCCAAAATCAAATAGCACCCAAATACATAAAATACAAACTTCCACTGTATTGCCATATTCTTAATTAAGACAACACCCATATGAGCAGTATGCTCATGAAAGACCCCGGATGATAATGTTTTTGTGAGCGGATCCGCTAACATGGAGTTTGTCCTAATGTTTTATATGGACACTTTTACCTTTCTGAATTCTTTTCTTCACAACTAAATTTTTTATGTCAACATCCTTTGACTTATATAAGTTCTTGTTGTTATTAGAATACAGTACTGCTGATTTATTGTCACACCATAATTTTTTGTGGTCTTTCAATACAGTACTGTAGGCGCAGCCTTGTGACAAAATTTTGCAACCATATTCCCTGACTAGATGCCCCGAAGCATGTTATAAACCTTGCTGCCATGGTGGAAGAAATTATGAGTGCATGTTTGACACTCATCCAAAATATATCTCCATTAGTCAGCATAACCTGATATGGATCTCCTGATGTGTTGGCATCCAACAAAATCGGAGTCGGAATACCTTATGATATCTCCAGAATTATCCGATCTCCTACAAAGAGCATATAATTTCTTGTTCTCTATTAATTACTTAAGTAGTTTGGCTGCTACCCAATAATCCATCCATATTTTCTTAAATGTCTGCCTACCATCCTAATATGTACGTAATATCCTGACGCGTATATACTTGAGCATACATTAGACTCCCTACAACTGATCATGAAGGAAAAATTTATTGTATTTTCTTAAATTTAAGGCTAACCTTCGGACACTTGATTGAGACCGAATTTGTCTCCTTTAACGAGAGGTGTCACCTGGTTTGCATTGAATACTTTAATCAATATACAAAACAGAAAATTATTCCTACTCCCACTGAACTTGTGATACACATAATCTTCAACAGTGTTCATCTCAAAACCAAACGAGATAATCACTTGAAGTACCTTTGACGAGAAGCTTGCTTGAGTTCATAAATAGATTTTATCAATTTGTAAACCATATTCTTTAGGTCTTTCGACACAAAGTTTTCTGGTTGCACCATATAAACTGTTTCATCAATGTTACCATTGAGAAATGTCGTTTTGACATCCATTTAATGTAATTCAAGATCAAAATGTGCAACATGTGCTATGATTGTTTTAAAGGAATTTTTCAAAGATACCGAAGAGAAAAAAAAACTCTTTAAAATCAATCCCAAAATTTTAAGTAAAGTCACTAGCTACAAGACGTACTTTATACCTCTCCACATGACCCTTCGAATCCTTCTTAGTTCTAAATGTCCATTTGCAACCAATGGACTTCATACCTTTTGGTAATGGGACAAGTTCTTAAACTTTATTATCATGCTTGGACTTATACTCCTTATTTATTGTATTAATCCACTTTGAGAGCTGAAACTTTCTATGGTCTGACGGAAGTTGATTAGATCATCTTCCAGTATCCACAGTCTTCCTCACGTTCCTAGAGAAATATGACAAATATTATCCAAAATTATATTTCTTCTTTCTCTGGTGGACCATCTTAACATTACCGGTTCTTGAGGTTGTTGAGTTTGTTCCTTAGGAATAATTACCTTATCTTGAATGGGGTGCTGCTACGTTGTCGTTGTTAAGGTATCTCAATAACGACTTATAGAGATAATTCGACATTGTCTTATTGAGGCTCCGAATTCACTTCTTGATCATGACAGGTATAGAATCATGCACATCGTCAAAAGTGATAGTAGGAATCATAATTGATTTCTTCTCAAAGATAATGATCCTGTTTCTCTCCCAAACTCAACATCCTCAAAAAATATTATACTTCTTGTCTCAAAAAAATTTCTTAGTGTGGAATTGTATAATTATCAACCCCTTGATCTGTAGCATAACTAATAAAGTAGTTGCTTACAATTGAACTTTGGTCTGTATTTCCTTTACACATTAATATAGGAATTAAAGTCTATAAAGTCAATGAAATCTAAATCTCATCAGACATAAGTCGTTCAACTCTATTTTTAGAGATATGACCTAATCGCTTATGTCATAATGAGGCTAAATTTTTATTATTGTTAATTTTGTGTTTAGTACCACATGACTCCACTAGCAAGGTTTTATTTAAGCTGCAATAGTTTCAACTGAATATAGGTGATCATAAATCTTAAAGAAACCGTTACCAACAATATTTAGATTTAAAGATAGACTAAACTTATTATTTTCAAATGAACAATGATAACCAGATTTGTCCATTAAGGAAACTGAATTTCGTCTAAAAGACGGTACAATAAAAGTGTCTATCAAATCCAAATAATAATCGATTCCTAAAAATAACCTAAAATATCATATTGCTTTCACTTCTACCGATTTGTCGTCACCCACATAGATGTATCTTTCACCATCAATTGGCTTCGGTAGCTCAGACAACCATGTCTATAAATACTAATGTGGGTAGTAGCACCAGAATCTAACCACCACGTATTTTTAGGTACTAAATCTAAATTAACCTCAGAACAGACCAAATTTAGAAATGTACTTTTCTTTATATGTTCGGACTTGTCACAAAAGAGACAACCCTCAGTTTTATATTGTTGTTTCTTTTGAGCTAGACCCTCAGCAGCTTCTGTATTTCTTTTCTTTTTGCCCTTGAAATTTATTCCATTAAGCATGGAAATTGAATTCGTATTGGCAGATATTATAGCAACATTAAATATAAAGAGAACAAAAAACAACAAAACAGACATGCTCTAATTAATAACCAAAGAATAAAAGATAGTCAAACAAATTAAAATAATGGTGAACCCCATCTCAAGATACCTAATACATCATTAATATCAAGTCTTTGGATAGTGATATTAACTGCAAGTGGTACTCTTGGTGTAGTGATCAAACGTTGATAATAAGTCATGTCAAATAATAAGCCTATCTTTGGATCGGGTTATTATTCACATGTAAACCGTATAATTGTCACACATTTATCACCACAAGTATTTGTGCAATTCGGCCAAGTATTAACCTTCTTTTGGGCCGACTAATACTCGCATGAATGTACACACACAAACATCCAACATCCCTCATAGACTATATACGCAAAAGAGGTCACTTTGGCGACATCTTGTTTCAATGGGTCTAATTAGAATGTTAGACAACTACTACGAGTCACAAAATGTACCAAAAATTTGAATGTTGACTAAATTTTACAAAACTGAATCATGTCCAAATCCTTATGCTTATTTAAATTAAATAAACATAAATCCTTATGTACTTGCATATTTTTAAATTTAAATTAATAAATAATTAATCGATTAGATTCTAACAAATATATGCATCACCAGATAATATCAAATAATTCAGAAGGATTACTTTAAATAGAATAATCTATAGAAGACCAAATAGATTACATCAAATAATCTATAAATATTATACTAAAATTGATCTACTATATCAAAAGCATGTGAACCTTGTGCATGATTTAAATTATGAATTAAATCAGCCAACCAAAGAAACCTTCATACAGAAAACTCTTCTTTAGTTTTGTTGGTTCATTACTACATCAAAGCACCATATGGCCGAGTTTGTCTAAAGGCGGCAGATTAAGGTTCTGGTCCGAAAGGGTTTGTGGGTTCAAATTCCACTCCCAACAAAAATAATCTGCTATTAATATGATTGAGGTGGTCTAAGGCGCCAGATTGAGGTTTCTGGAAGGGCATGGGTTCAAATCCCACTCTCAAAAAATATCTTTATAATTCACCAGGGAAATAACATTATCTATCCACTTCATTCACATTATTAAACATAACTCAGCACACACATATATATAAGTCCTTGTTGAAAGACGGGACCATCAACTATGAAGCCTGAATCCATCAACTAATTTGATATCCATGGGATTTTTCATTATGCTAATTTTACCAAAGAAAAAAAAACTAATCAACCATCATGCTGACAACTTTAAACAATTTCAGCCATTAAAATAATAGAAGCATAATTAATTATAGCCAAATCAATATTCCTTTCATAAAAAAAATTGAAAAGCCAAAACCATATCATACTTAATATTTTCCCGAGAAACCAAAATTAGACCGAGCCCTTATCACCTTTGCACCATAATACTCCCTGGATGATGGATTCTAGGCTATGAATGAAGTATTGTTCTTAAAAAAATAATAATAATAATAATTAATGCGAACATCATACCAAAATTTAATGGCTTCAAAAAAAAATTTGCATTTCTAAACAACATGAAAATTAAGAGCCCTTCCAAACCATATTCCCGTAAGGAATATCAGTACGTAGGATCTTACAAGCATGCAAATTATATGCCCCATAAAATTTCAATTTCTAAATTTTAACAAACGAAACCCTGTATTAAATTAGATCAAATGATCTAAGGTTTCTGAACACCAACAAAAGTTGAATCTAAAAACTTCAAACTCATAAATCAAACAGGATGACTCTGATACCGCTTGTTTGAAATTTATTGTACCCTGTCGATTCATGAGATAAAGAACATAAATTAAATTGCGTAAGCGTACCTGAATCCATTGCTAGGATTGATGGATCTTGAAGCGGTCGTCCTTTTATGGAGTTCGATCTTCCAACTTGCTACGACCCTTAATGACAAAGAAGAATCTGAATCCTTTGTCCCTCTCTTTCTATTGATGGGGATGCAGAAGAGAAAAAGAGAAAACCTCTCTTTTGGTGGCCGTATAAGTTGGCGACCATAACCTAATGAATACATATATTTATATGTTTTGATATTTCTAATTTGTCCCCTCATCAAATTAGATTTATCTCCGGTATCTACACATTAATTCCATGACAATTATACCCTTAAGCTAACTTTCTAAATAGACCACTTTAATTTGGATTAATTATTTAGATAGCCCAACACAATCAATTTTACATGTGTGGCACATATTATTGAATAATTCCAACATCATCTACTTAATATATACTTCTTTCTCTTAGTTCTTATATATTATAGTTCTCTGGATGCGAGTGCATGGTATTCTGTGTTGGTGTTTGGTAGGATTTTCAACCTATATGGATAACACCCCAGAGTACGACGAGCGTCATCTGCGTGTTGCACTACAAGAAAATATGGCTTTATCGACGTTTATTTTTCTGACGTTTATATTAAAGTCGGCTTAGGCATGATATACTGACCTTATGCCAGAAACGTCGACAAATATCAACGTTTTATCGTAAAGGTTGAGAATTTGCGACGTTTATTTTCTGGCATTTATGACAAGGTCGGCATAGATATGATATACCAATATTTCTCAATAAACGTCGAGTAATTAGCTGGCGTTTGGATGTAGACGCCGAAAATGTACGACTAATTTCTATACATGTCAATTTATTTTGACTTAAAAAAAGAAAAAGGAGGTTATTTCTAAAGTTTATTTTGATAATTTTTTTAAATGTTGGTTTATTATAAAGATCTTTTAGATAGAAGAGTAAAAAAAATGTTGGTTTATTAAACAGAGAGTACAAACGTTGGTTTGTTAATTTTAAATCTCAGTTTTTGGAAAAAAATTCCATTTCTCCTACATAAAATTTTCATGTTTTCCGCCCTCTCTCGAGCTTCCTTCATCGTCAAAGCCCCCTGCCACAGCCCTATATTCCATTCCTATTTTCATTTCCTTCTCTCTCTTGATCGGTACTCTCTTTCTCTTCTCTCTCAATTTATATGTTTTCCGTGAGCACAAACCCTAACACTAGATTTGTTAGGTTTTTGTTAAGGAATAATTAGGGTTGTTGATGTTCGAGACGAAGGCACGCTCCCATAAGGTTGTCGAGGCCCCGAAAGAGGGGGATAATATTGTCGAGTTGTTGATGCTCGAGATGGAGGCACGCTCCCATAGGGTTGTCGATCCCACCGACGACTTCCTCTCATTGACCAAATTCGAGGATAGCATCACCACCACCTCGAGAAGATCTACAAGCGGGCGAGGGTATGGTCTTCTAGAAGAAACCCAAGTCTTCCTCTCAAGCAGAACTGCAACTTATTGCTAGGACTCTGTCGATTTGCTAGCGCCAGTTGACCCAATCCCTTCTCCAACTCCAGACCTCTGCTGACCAATTGTTCTACCGAATTCTCCAAAGAGTTAGTAACATTATTTGTTATATTTTCTCATAAATCGGATTATGTTGTACTGACTAAACACAATTCGAACAAATTGACACAGCACTGACACTAACACATATGGGTTGTCTATAATGTGTCCATATACATGTCTGGTATGACATGACTCGAAATACAACACCAATTTTTAGAGTGGTTCAGCTTCCTGGATATAGGACTTAGTGGTGATGGAAACTCACATCACGTAGATACTATGGATAAAAGAAGAAGGAGATAGTGTTGATTTATTAGTTGTAATAAAGTATATGCCATTGGCGCAAATGTAGAATTTGACAAATTCTTATGGGGTTGCAGTCTTGTTACGAGAATTTTTTTGAGAAGGGATTGGTGGAGAGATGGTTAACATAGATCATTGTCCTAATGCTTCGCTTCTCTGTAATTAGTAACTGATATAAGGATGGCTTCAATAGGTAGGATTTTGGTGAAGGACAAATAGATAGTTTGGCTTAGTTATGCATATTGATTTCGCTATTTTGAATGTTGTCACTAATCAAGAATCATCAGAATTGATGAAATTATAGGAATATTGTGTCTCCTTACATAGTGTATATAAAAGGTCTACAATTTCCCACATTTAAGTTGAATTAGACTGTTGTTGGCCTTCGATTGTTAAGGTTTTTCAGTATATCCCTTCCTTGCATGTCGATTCAAACTAACTTGGTTAGTCAAAAAAAAAAAAAAAAAAAATCTCCGATACCTTCTCTTTCTAATAACTTTATACTGATATCCTCCTTCAAGGGTTAAACATATCCAGAATGATCTCAAAGTCTTTAAAGTTTTCGTTTAGTTCAACCATTGGATATCTTTTTGAAACTATGACTTGATATATAGTTGGTTGCAACCTGCGAAATACATACCTCCAAAACCAATGGTGCAGTTGACTGGAGCATGCAACCAAGACATCTTTGATTGATTACTTTGAATTGACCTTACACACACTTTATGCAAATCCTATACCAAGATTATGCTTTTCACTTGAACTAATCCATCACCTATTAATTCTATTTTTGTAGCCAGTAGCGGGTTTGCAAATGTTGATCCTAGTGGCGGTGGAAGATAAGCAGGATGATGCCAGATCGATTGGCACGTTGTCTCGTGTGATTAACAAGTTCATGGACTGGTAAGTAATATCAAATCCTCTTACAAAATTGGGTTGGTCATCCATTAGTCTATAGTCTGGAAAGCTGCTAATGGTAGGCATCGACAAATCATATTATCGACATTTCATGGTGTTTATATTAAGAAAAAGTGTTTGCATGTGGTAACCTTGTATGTCTGAAAGTATCATCTCGTGTATAGGTTCTACAATACCATATAATAAGATGTGTACATATGATACTAACAAGAGAGAATTATAGTATAATTTTCAGTATAATACTAACACAGATATTTATAGTGTCATTTTCATGATTGACGTCATAGGCAAAGCACCGTTGAATCATATGCATTTCCTAAGGTCTAATAGATGAGGATTATTTCCTGGTACGTATGTATAGAAATTTTTATTGGCCAACCTGATTATTGATTGCAATTCCCAGCTAAGGGAATTGCATACTGGAGATGGATCCCCTGTGATGTTAGGACTGAAAGCCGACAACTCAAGATATATATATATATATATATATATATATATATATATATATATATATATATATATATATATATATATATATAACAGATTAGGACTTGCTTCTATTTTTATTTTTGATTAAATTTCTTATGCATTTTTTATATTGCAATTTCTACTGCTACTAAGTTTAGTTTAATTGAATCTGTAATTCTACAGAGATATTGAAAGCAAGGAGTTAAAAAAGTAATAGCATGGATGCGGTCTCATTACAGATGAGGCTCATAGAAATGGGCTAGATTTTGGTCTTAGAGTTCGCAAGTCTGTTGAAAAAGCCGGTATACTTGAGTACTTCTTCAGCAATGATGGAAAGCAAAGGATCAAGTATGAAAAGTTTGTTCAATTTTTGAGGGATTTGCATGAAGAGGTAGTTTTATTTCTTGAGTGATTTGATTTTAATTATGTATAAACATGAGGGCTGGAGTTGTCTTTCATTTGACTTGAACTATCAAATGATAATTAGAGGCTATACACACTCAGACACTTGCACACACTTGTGGAAATTGGAATATGATTTGCAATGGCTTTCTAGTTGCGGGGAACTTCCTAACTTTTTTGGACAAACAGAAGGCTAATATATGGTCTAAGAGAGGAGTAAGGTATGTCAAATCTTGGTTGATATACGGGCATTTTCTTATTATATAATAATGTTACCTTGTTCATTTTACTTGTTTGTAAGAGAATTTATCATGACTTTGTCAAATTTAAATTGCTTGCTTTCGTAATATAAGGTAGTGGCATTTTATTATTGTATAATGATTGTTTGTTGATCTATTTTAGCCATCTAACACAAACCAGACCCTAATAATCAACCAATTCAAGTCAATAACAAAAAGGAGAATTTCAGAAAACAAACCAATATGTGGGTTAGGTACACCTGGCACTCTAAATTGTTTCAAATGATTGTTTGATTATCTTGTCTAGATATTGAACACAAATCAGCTCCTATCTAGTGCAATACCCAGTCTACTGATGACTTTACTGAGCCTGATAACTTAAGAGACGAACCTCGAGATGACTTTTGAGTTTTGATGCCATCTGAATTTAAGAGAAAGAAAAATGAAAAATAGATTAAAACTAATAAAGGAAGAAGTTTTCTCATTTTGCTATGTTTCTCTATGGTTTCCTTTTACAGTAGAATGAAGCCTGTAGACGTTCCAAATGGAAAATTGCATTTTGCTTTATTCTCTTAAGTTTTAGGTAACGTGAAAATGGTCCTAGCAGCGAGTTATGTTAGAGACATGAGAATAAAAATAGGATATTGAATTATAAAATATATTAAATTATAAAATATGTTGGGTTTTCAAAACCAACTTATGAAAATAAACAATCTTGGGATTTGGGTCTGAAAAACATTTAACTGATTTGTGGTTGCATCAATGGACCGACAGAATAAACACCTCCAGTCTGTTGAGAAGCTTTGCCAGTCTTGTCTAGATTTCCATGATAAGGAATCCATGACTCCATAATCGAGCTTTTTTGTTGTATTCCTCATCCACTATGCATTACTTGTCCATCTATGTTTACTACAATATTCTGGATGTAGGAAATATCAGAGCTCAAGAAGAAAGTGTCACTGCAAGGACCTCATGTGCTTCTCATGTAGAAGGAATAAAAAATGTAGTCTGACTAAAAATGCTGGCTTGGAAGAGATTTCATCTATGACATCTACCAACTGTTGCTCCCTTGATCAGGTCACTACTGGGTCTTAATTTGAGCATATAACTATTTGTATAGCCCTTTATCATGCATCACTTCAAATTGATCAATCACTTGTCTCTTTCTGCACCAGTTATTAGCTTTAGGGGGAAGAGAAGCAGACCTCATTTGCAGGATCTGCAAGATACATTAGCAAAACACGGTGGAGAATTTTTATACTTTACTCAAGAGCTCATAAAGGTTTTTAACTTTATAAAATGACGCATTACATTTAATTGTTCAATTGAACATTTTTGAAATGGTTCATATTAAAAGAGATTCAATGCAAGTTTAGATCGTTCAAAGGAGGTATACAAATAGTTGAGGAGATTGGGGGAAAGGCAAATAAGCTTCAGAGCCAGTCCAGTTTTGTGCATCAAGTACAGGAGACGAGCATTGCAGACTTTCAGAAGGCATATGAGGTGCTCTTTCACAACTTGAACCCTCATTTCTGTCATTGGTTATACAAATTGTCTGATTTTTGAATATTACATGCAGGAGCAATCAAGATTTGAAGCAGAGAAGCTTATAGCAGATGTCACAAATCTAGTGTCTATTCACATTACTTTTTTTTGTACCTGGTGAGATGAACCCTTTTCGTTGGCCATGTAAAATAAATGCTATTTTCTTCACATGCATATCTGAGCATGGAGTTCCTGGTCATGCTCAAGCAAAATTTTGTTCATATTGTCTGTGCAGGTACATGTTCTCCTCAGCTACTTCCGAAACCAAAGGCATATGCTAGAAAGGATGACTTCCATGAATAAGTCACTTGCAGTTTAAGGAAGAGCTATCAGATGGGACGGTTGTGCAACAAATTTTAACTTATTTTATTTTTTAAAACTCGACAATATAGTAAAATATTGTATTTTGATCAATAGAAGTTTATTTTGTAAATTATATATTGTTGAACTTATAATTTTAATTGGAGTGTGCATGGAAAATATATTCAAAATATATTTTTTAAAAGTAGGTTTACCTATACCAACGTTTTTGTTAAACGTTAGAAAATTATTGAAAAAATGTTGGGAAATCAAATCCCAACGTTTTCGCAAAAGGATGGAAAAGCAAATTCCAATGTTTTTGTAAACGGTTAGAAAAGAAGTTTAGTTTTCGACGTTTTTATTAAATTGGAAAATTATTACCCATTATTGCGTAATTTTTGACATTTATTAAACGTTGTCGCAAACATCGTCTTTACCTATATCAACGTTTATCTAAAACGTTGAAAATTCCCAACTACGGCAATGACGACGTTTGTCAAAAACGTTGAAAAAATGTTGGGAATTCCTATGCCAACGTTTTTGACCTTTTTCCCGACGTTTATAAAATGTTGGGAAATATCAATTTTCTTGTAGTGTTGGAAAAGCTCGGGAGTCGAAGACGATGAAAATGAGGTCATTTAGCATCATTTGAAAGGGAAAAAAACAACCTAATCGGTATAACGTAGTTATACTGTAGATATCGCTAGTATAACGACTATGTAGTTTCAGCTGATATTTTTCAGAAAGTTTGGATTCGTCGATAAAGTATACCTCAATTTTCATAAGCTATTTTTCTTGCAAAATAGCATAACACAGTGTATACCATTTCGTAGGCTAAGAGTCAAATTTGGGTGTTTTATGTACACCATTGGATATCATCAACGGTCTAGATTTTCTATGGATTTTAGGGGGGGTATATATAGGTTTTTTCCCACCCTAAAACCCTACCATATCTACTAGAGAGATAGATCAACAAGTTTATAACTTTTGGAGAGAGAAAGAAAGATTGTCGGCTATTTGAAGAGAGAGAATTTTAGGATAATATTTCTTGTTGCCTTTGTTCTTCGACGTCGTGTAATCTGTTTTTATTGTTCCAAGTAGTTGTAGTGATTTAGTTGGATCGACGGAGAAGTTTGTAGAGAGTGTAATCTTCTATTTTATTAGTTAAGGCTTTTCCAGGGTTGGACTCTGATCTCATGTAGTTTTTTCCGCAAAGATTTTTCATGTCAAAATTATTGTGTTTGTGTTTGGCTTTGTCTTTGGTTTTGGCAAGTTGATTTTCCTATGATTTATTTCAGTTATCTCGCAGTCTCTTGGTTTGGGGGAACTGTTTTCATGCTTCGTTCCCAATATTTCTAAATATGTAGTTACTTATAGACCAAGCAACGTATTACCGTTGATGCCGTGACCTATACTGGATATGCTTCCGTACTAATATCCTAAAAGGTTCACAACGTCATAGGACTGACGAAAAATAGCCACGATCTGAGCTGGCGTGGGTCAGAATGGGACGTCCGTGCATGAAAACTCAACGGTTAGGACGTCCCGCGGACGGTCAAGGACCGGCACCATTCTGTCACGGGTATAAACGACGGCCACGCGACCAGTCGTGCGACGTTGTAAGGGCGTCGAGAAGACGTCGTAAGGACGTCATGCGCATAGAACGGGTGGCTGGACGGCATCGACTGTCGTAGGCGTCGCGTGAAGACGTCGGGGACGCCTTCGGCGTCGTGAAGACGTCGGGGACGCTTTCGGCGTCGTGGGCGAAGCGAGGCGTTGAGTTACGGGCGTCGAAAGACGTCGGCCGACTCGTGGAGGTCTGGAGGGCGTGGAGTGCACGGAGGGTGCATGTGGGACGATGATGAAAAGGCCAGCGTGGACAAGATCCGCACGAAGAGTCCGAAACGATATGACGACCGGCTAAAAATCGTGTGTGGGGAGACACGATTTAACTGAACCCTCACGTACTCGATAAAATATAATAATAATAATAATAATAATAATAATATCCCAAAAAGTAGGGACAAGACGTGACACTCCCTACCCTCCTCTATACAGAGCCATAGGTTAGTTTTTCTGACCGACGATTCCTCCGAGTGACTGCGGTCCACCCACTGTGGCTCGTTGTCTCGCTTGATCACTTGATCTCGATGAGATCAATACGGATACTTGAAACCATAATGTAGTCGTTCATTAGCCGATCATATTTGCAAACGAGAGGTAGTGCCGATGTACACTCTTTTTTATCAAGCTAAATATCCATGTAAACTTTGAGTATATATTTCATCTACTAGCTAGTTCCTTTCCCTTTTTGAGTTGTGACATTCTGAATCTCTTCATTGGTTTCCAGCTTCCATGTTGATTGAGCATTTGAATCCACAGCTGCTAGAAGGATTTTTTTTTGTTCTAATTAAGTTTTTGATGTTGCCTGATACCATTATCTTCAATTTGGTACGTATTAAGAATATGAGTTATTCATGGACTTTGATACACATGAATTCAGGAAAATAATTTAATATTGATTCTCAATTTCACTACCCAAGAAAAAATAAATTATATATATATATATATATATATATATATATATATATATATATATATATATATATGGGAGCGGATCAAAGGCCCCGCCCGCGGAGCCCCGCCGAAGCCCCGCCCCCCCCTGCACCATCGGATCGCGCGGGGCCCGCGTGGGGCCCGCCCTCGCCCGCGCGATCCAACGGCTAAGGGGGAGCGGGGCTTCGGCGGGGCTCCGCGGACGGGGCTCCCGATCCGCTCCCTATATATATATATATAAAATCCAAATAGGAGGGGTATGGATAATTATTTTGCTTATATATATATATATATATATATATATATATATATATATATATATATAAAAAAAAATATATAAATATATATATATATATATATATTTATATATTTTTTTATATATATATATATATATATATATATATATATATATATATATATATATAAATATATAAAAAAAAAAAAAAAAAAAAAAAAAAAAAAAAAATATATATATATAAATATATATATATATATATATATATATATATATATATATATATATATATATATATATATATATATATATATATATATATATTTAAAAAAAGGAAACTGCCGCTTCTATTCAAATACCTGAGGTCCCAACAAGACCCAGGAAATTCTTGGCCTCAAAATGAAGTAGCCTCAATATATATATATATATATATATATATATATATATATATATATATATATATATATATATTTATTATTATTTTTTTTTTTTTTATTTTTTTTTTTTGTTTACTCATTTTTTAGAGAATTATAATATGGATGCATTCTGATCAAGTACTCAGGTTTTAAGTATCAAAGGTAACCTCAGGTCACAATCACACTTGTTTGATATTCTGGGATATTGTTTGTTATCAATGTTTAGTGACGTAATTCACCCATTAAACCAAAAGATGATTGTATTAAATAAAAAATGATTCTAGTACAAGTTACCTAAGCACATTACATTGAAGAAATTACAAATGGAATCCTCTGAATTCCAAAGTGCCAATGAAAAAAAAATATGGAGTTGGTCTCAATTCAGGGGATGCCCAATTAATGGTGTAATGTTCCATAAAATTAGAAAGAAAAAGGAGATTTGTCAACTTGTTTTGTCCCATTACATCTTTTTTTTTGAAAGAAGAACTTCATTAATAATCAACTGGAAACATAACTCATATCTTTGTGGATATGAGAAGAAATACATTGAGGAATATCTTCAAACAAAGATATCAGATTTGAATGAGAGTTAAGAAGAGTATCAGTTGCAAGATTATGTGCACAAAAATTTGCACTCCTTCTGACATAGGAGAAGGAAATGCCAAGACCAGATAGAGAAGCAAATCTTGCATCTTCAATTGTGTGTCGATCTCTCCATAGAGGGACTGCTCCTTTGGCATTGATAGAGTCGATAATAGCTTTACAGTCTCCTCTATAATAACATAATTGAGGTTTGTATTGGTACAAATGTTCAATGCCAGCCTGATTCCCAAAGCTTCAGATTCTAAGGGGCTGCCTCCTTCTTCAAATTTTGATAGAGCTTTGACAAAGGAACCATTGGAATCACGTAGGATAGCAGCAGCAGACATCTTGCCATCCACATATGCCCTATCAAAGTTGATCTTCCATGTCGATGAGATAGGTGCTGTCCAATGTGTTCGGTTGTGATCATTGGATTGAGAGTCTTCAATGCTGATATAATCATTGTTTGATAGTTCATATCTCTCCCTCAAGTTGATAGCATCTTCATGTATACTTCTGTCATTAATTGGACGATGTTCAAAAATTGCTTTGTTTCAATGTTTCCATATGAACCACATATGATAGAAGCAAGTAGTCACTTTATCATGGTCCCCTTCTTTGAGCAGATCATTAATAAACATTTGTACTGATGTATTGTTTTGAATTTGATGCAATAACAAAGGGAGATGTTGCCATGATGAACCTGAAATTGGACAATGAAGGATTAGATGATCAAGAGTTTCGGGATGTACCTTACATAGTGGACAGATGTCATCAATGTGACTGAGTCGTCTATTGATGTTAGCATTTGTAGGTAAAGAGTTAGTGATGACTCTCCATATGAATAACAGCACTCTAGGACAGATATGGTTGAGAGCCCATAGCTTGCGCCATTCCTTAAAAGATTGATTGTTGGAGTTGCTCTGGTCTTGTTACAGTTTATCATGTATCACTCGGTAGGCTGATTTAGTAGTCAAGACACCATCAGTTGTATGGATCCACATCAACCGATCATGCTTACAGTTTGCAGATAGAGGAATTTTCAATATGGCTTCAATTTCCATTAGAGGGAAGAGGATATAAAGAAGATTAACTCTCCAACTGAACGTGTCCCTGTTTATGAGATCACTAACTTTATTCACCCATCTGTTTGCAAAAACATAGCCAAGAACTTGAAAATTCTTCAAAGTTGGAACCCATGGATCATTCCATATGCTGATATTCGATCCATCTCCCACTGACCAGATAGTGTTACCAATAAGAAATTCTCTACTTCGTAGAATACTCGACCATATACATGAAGAAGTTGAGGATGGTCTTGCAGACCAAAATGTGGTTGAATTAAGGTATTTTCCTTTCAACAGAGAGGGCCAAATTGTATTAGCTTCAGTTAGGAATCTCCAAGTCTGTTTCAGAACTAAGGAAAGGTTTATAATGTTAGGATCTCTAATACCCAAACCTCCATGGAATTTTGATTTTGTCAACACTGACCATGCTGTGAAATGTAACTTTCTCCTGTCAACTGAGCCCCATCGAAAATCTCTTTGAAATTTAATCAAGTTGTTAGTCACCTTCTTTGGGATATGATAGGATGATAGGTAATAAGTAGGGATGGAAGCAACAGTGGATTTGATTAGGACAGTACGTCCTGCATGGGATAGAGAGTTGCCTTTCCAACCTTGAAGTCTTGAATTGTTGGATTGCAGAAGATGAGAGAAGGTGGTAGCTCTGTTTTTTGATTGGAGAAGATAATGACCAAGATATTTATCTGAAGGTTTCATTTGATTAACACCCAAAAAACTGAGATATAGATGACGCATGATAAGATCAGTTTTATTAGAGAAATATATGGAGGATTTTTCATAGTTGATTATTTGGCCAGACCAACTTTCAAACGTTTGGAGAATGCCCTTAACCAGATTGATATTGTGGAGGAAGGATTTACCAAAGATAAAGAGATCATCTGCAAATGCTAAATGGGAGTAAGTAGTAGGGGAGTGAGGGAGTTTAATACCTTCATAAAAGGAATTTCGATCCATGATAGCAATAAATGAAGACAGGATTTCCATTAACATGATGAATAGGTAAGGTGATAAAGGGCATCCTCACTACCAAAATTTATCGTTTTAGCGACTGCCACATCCGTCGCTAAGACGACGGTAATTACTATTAGCGATCGATTGTCGACGGATATTGGCCAAAAAAATTCGTCGGCAATCAGCTCGTCGCTAATAACCTTCCGTCGCTAAGTTGTCGTCACATGACGGAATAGCGACGGATATTCGACGTCACAATACGAAATATTAGCGACGCATTTCCGACGGACTGTCGTCCACTTCAGCTTTTAAGTACTGAACTGTGTAGGCTATAGCGACGTAAATTTCCGCCGGTAACCCGTCGTAACAGCGTATCAGATCGTATCGTTCCGTCGCTAATCCGTCGGTATTCGTCGGTAATTAACGACAGAATTGCGACTGTATTCTGACGGACTATCCGTCGATCAGGTTCTGGAAATGCTTGGCATTTCCAGCACCATGGCGACGGAATAGTAGTCGCTAACCCGTCGCTACCGCGACGCCACAGCGACGGATTGCTGACTGATTATCCGTCGCCATGGTTCTGAAAATGTCACGCATTTCCAGAACTATGTCGACGACTTTTCCGTCGCTAAGCCGTAATCACGTACGAAACCCTTACGGGTCAAATGATGACCACAGGTCGTAAGTAGCAGCATTCACAACCTGTCTTTCGGCATATAGTTCACCTTGCGATGACCACAGGCCGTAATCACGTACGAAACCCTTACGGGTCAAATGATCTCTTACACTCACCACTTCTTCGTAACGTCTATTGCGACAATTACGACATGGACACTTGATTTTGTTACCGTCCATAAACTGAGCTTTGCTCATGGCATACTTAAGAAACACTTCCACGCCTGCCTGAAAATCGTCACTCACACCTATTCTGCTCTCGTGTTGTCGTTTGTACATCCATGTACGATCAACGAAATAACGATCCATCACAGATTAGATGTAAAAATCTGTATAGTAAGACAAACTAAACAGAATTAGTATATAATCATGTAACTGGTGGATCCGCTAGTATTCTAGCTCTTGAAGAGAAAAATATAAATACAGTTGTTACTAATAGTTCGATACTGATAGTGCGATACCGATACCGATACCGATAGTGCGATACCGATATCGATACCGATAGTTCGATACCGATAGTACGATACCAATACCGATAGTGCGATACCGATACCGATACCGATACCGATAGTTCGATACCGATAGCATGGTTTAAAGTATCGGCCGATACCGATCCGATACGGCCGATACCGATACGGTTTGGCATGTTCCGATCCGATACCGAACGATACCAAATATTGACCGATACCGACTATGGGGGTCTTTGTTCCGGTCAATTCAGCAAAACCAATCGGTAAGGGTGACTACTATTTCATATAATTTCAAAACTACTAAGAAATAACGCTGAAATACTTAAAATTATGCCTAAATGTATAAAATATATGTTTTTAAATGTAAATAATTTATTAATAATTATTTGTTTTCTGATACCAAAGTCCGATACTCCGATACGATACCGCCGATACTACCGATATCGCCGATACCAATACTCATAGGAATAGTCCGAAACCGATTTCGATACCGATTGTGAACCTTGACCGATAGTGCGATACCGATACCGATACCGATAGTGCGATACCGATACCAAACTGAATCAATTACCGATACCTAGAGTCCACTTCTAGGATATGGGAGCTATATCCTAAATATCTAGTCTAAAATTAACTTGGTTAGGATACTAGAGTGTCCTTATTATCTAGCAAGCACTACCTTAGTCTAGTCACACTAGCATTAATTACCTATAATTCCTACCATGTCTACAATCAAACATTACACCCCAAGCCGTCCTGCATGCTAATTATAATAGGCACATATATATGTATATCACAGTTAGATTTATAGACCTTGAACCCAAACACACTTATGCAGATGAAGAACTCGCACTGTCCTTGACACAGTGAACATATACACCATGAACCCAAACTCCATATTCATATTTACTAATCCAAACACCACCAAACTAATGGATAACACCCAATATGGATAACACATTATTTAGCCAATATATAAACTTAGATGAATTTGATAAGCAAAGCCTCCCGCCGCCCCAAGCCTGCCGCACAGCCCCCGACGCCCCCGACCAAAGCCCGCCGCCCCAAGCCCCAAGCCCGCCGCCCAGCCCCCGACGCCACCGCCCCAAGCCCGCCGCCCAGCCCCCGACGCCCTCGTCCCAAGCCCGCCGCCCAGGCCCCGACGCCCCCGCCCCAAGCCAGCCGCCCAGCCCCCGACGCCCCCGCCCCAAGCCGGCCGCCCAGGCCCCGACGCCCTCGCCCCAAGCCGGCCGCCCAGCCCCCGACGCCCCCGCCCCAAGCCAGCCGCCCAGCCCTCGACGCCCCCGCCCCAAGCCCGAATGTCCCCAAGCCCGCCGCCCCCGCTGCCCCTACGTCGACACCGCGACACACACAGAGAGAGAGAGAGAGAGAGAAAGAGAGAGAGAGAGAGAGAAAGAGGGGATTACCTTCGGGAGAGAGAGAGGAGAGGACGCCGTCGCCGTTCACCGAAGCCGCGCGAGAGAGAGAGAGAGAGAGACAGAGAGAGAGAGAGAGAGAGAGAGAGGAGAGAGATTGAATTTGGGGGAAATGCCAAAAGTTCTCCCCGCCTTTTCATTTAAGTCTGGAACGTAAATTTAGCGACGGAATCGCGACTGCTAATAATCCGTCGCCAGGTAGTCACTAATATTGATTATCCGACTGAATATCCGTCGCTAAGTCGTCAAAAATATGTCCCGCCAATTTCCTACACAAATCCTGCCAAATAATCGACTGTGTAGCGACGACAGTAACTCCGTCGCTATAACACCGATAGTCTAGCGACGGATGTGCGACCTTTCCTCCCCCTAAAATTAAAATAAAAATGGCAAATGCGTATATTCGGAAATCAGTCGCTGAGCGGCCACGAAACCGTCGCTAATACCGACGGAAAAAGTCCGTCGCTAAAAAACCGTCGCTAAATGAGTGTATTTTGGTAGTGCCTTGACGAATACCACGATGAGGAAAAAATGATTTCGATGGCTTTCCATTGACTAATATGGCAAATGAGGTAGTTGATACACATTGCATGATAAGTTTATGAGAAATACCAGTGATTCCATAACCAAGAAGAGCTTGGCTTATGATTCCCCATTATAATCTATCATAAGCTTTGGATATGTCAACTTTTAATGCAAAAGAACTGTTATTGTGACAAAATTTGGATATTGAGTGAAGAAGTTCTTGAGCAATTATGACATTATCACCAATATACCGTCCAGAAACAAAAGCGTTTTGAAAAGGACCAATAAGCTTATGAAGCATGGGACGAAGTCTGTTAGCAATAATTTTGGTGATAGTCTTGTACAGGACATTACAAAGGGCAATAGGGTGATAATCAACAGGCTTAGTGGGATGATGAACTTTGGGTATTAGAGCAATAAAAGTATGATTAAGGGAAGAAGGTATTATTCCTGATCTGAAGAATTGTTGTATGAATAGTGTTACTTCTTTCCCAACAAGATCCCAGCATTTTTTATAAAGGAAAGCCGGATATCCATCTGGTCCAGGAGATTTATAGGAGCCCATGTTCTTGATTATGGATCTGATTTCCTCTTCATCAGGAATGGAGGCAAGAGAGATGTTATCTTCACTAGAAATATGAGGAAGCTCAGCCAAAATATGATCAAGCACAGGTTTAGAATCAGATTTCTGGAACAATGAGGAGAAGTGATCAATAAACAAGTTCGAAATATCCTCTTGTGTAGTAACCTGATCTCTAGCTGAATTGTAGATGCTATAAATAGAATTTCTAGTCTTCCTTGTTGTTGCTGTTAAATGAAAGAATCTAGTATTTCGATCTCCCTCTTTCAACCAGGAAATATTAGAACGTTGTTTCCAGTAAAGCTCTTTTTGTAGGTATAGCTTATTAAGAAGAATTTAGATATTTTTCTCCTCTGTTTGGTTGGCATCAGTTGGATGATTAGTCTGAATCTGTAAGAGTCTGCTCTCCTGTAATTTGATGTTTTCATTTAAATTGTTCAACCATGATCGACCCCATATGTGAAGTTTAGGTAACATATACCTCAGCTTACTTTGGATATTGGTTAAACATGTGTTGTGCCATGATTCAGAAACCACCGTAGGGAAATCCTTGTGTTGAGCCCAAGCCGCCTCAAATCGAGTGGGAGTTTTCCTTCTTTTAGAGGTAGTGTTGAGGAGAAGTAATATGGGATTGTGATCACTGTTTAGGCAGGGGAGATGAAGTAAACCAGCATAAGGATGGAGTGAACGCCATTGAGTATCTACCATAGCTCTATCAAGACGTTCAACAATATTAGAATGAGATATTCTTCGGTTAGTCCAAGTGTAGGCTGGACCATTGTACCCAATGTCCATAGCTGCAACTGAATGAGTCCAATCAATGAAGAATTTATGATGATTATAGTTAAAATCTTTACCACCACGTTTCTCAGAAGCACATAGGATACTGTTGAAGTCCCCTATACAGATCCAAGGCTGTGTAATAGATTCAATTTTGACCTCCATCTCCAACCAAAATGTACTTCTATCTGAAACAGACGGTGGACCATATAGGAAAAATATATGCCAAGGAGTAGAGTAGCCTGGATGATGGAGACATGAATGGATGCAGTTCGCAGTAGCTGTGAGAATGCTTAACACTATATCTGATTCCTAACATAAAAGTAAACCCATGAGAAGCCATTCAAAGACAGAGCATTGCAATTAGCATATCCAAGACTGGTTGCAATAGAAGTTGCAGTAGTTGACGAGCATCTAGTTTCAGATAGAAGAATGATCTTGGGTCGAGATGCACGGAGGAATGATTTTAGTGTACGGATTGTCGGGTCATTCCTCAGGCCCCGACAATTCCATGAGAAAATCATGGAGAAGAAGGCTGTTCTAGGCCAGCCACGCCTATAGCATCTTGGGGTTCACATGAGACTCTTTTGCTTGGTCGAGCAATGTCAGATTCTATATCAGAGTCAAAGCTGTTCTCTCTTGATCTCTTAATATTACTTCTTGAATCAGGGATACTAATCACTGTGGTGGCATCAATGATAGGATGGGTATTTGAGGAAGGGTGATTGTTAGAAAGGGAGGTGATGAGAGAGGTGAATGTAGGAAGTGGAAGAGATGATGCAGTCTTTAGATTTGACGACATTGGTTCGTTGGAGGAGAATTGTTCAGGGCAATGTGAAGCAGTTGATGTAGTAGCTGTAAATGTGATGGAAGGACTGTTGGATTGGAAATCAGACAGTTTGGAGGGGAGTACATTCGAAGATGAATCAGTGATGATATGGGTAGAGCTGGTTGAATGATTAGGGGTGGTGATGCAGACAGCTGGTGTGTTTGGCGTAGGGATAAATGAAGAAGAGTGATTTGAGGAGGGGATAGAAGATTGCTCGAATTTATTTTTGGTTATGGATGAGTTGCAATTGGAGGAAATGGGATATTGCGGGAGATTAGGAGTAGTGGCAGTTATTGGTATCAGGTTAGGATCCGCAATAGTAGGAAGTGTGGGGTGTAACCGTTTTTTCAGGATGGTGGACGATTCCGGTGGAGTAGCCGTAACCGTCACCGAAGATTCAGTTATTGGTGATGGAGATGGTGATCGGAGTATGGAGTTGATTCTCAGAGGAGGAGGGAAGGTTGGAGGTGAATGTGAGGAGAATTTAGGTAAAGGTTTCGGGTCAATGGACATGGGCAATTTAGCAGAGGAAATTGATGGTGGCGGAGTAGGAAAGGTATGAGTGTTCTTGGTGTGTAAAGGCTGATCGTTAGAGGTATCAGTAGATGTAGAGGATGGATGAATTGAGGAGTTACGACTCTGAGATTTTGATCGGAACCTATCAGCATGATTAACACAGATTGATAAATCAAGTCGTTTATCAAGGAGTGATTGAATATGTATCCTTTGTTCCTCAGACCAGCTAGAGTCAATCATGTTTGAATAATCCTTATGAACTGAACACTTTTTAACACTGTGTCCCAAACACCCACAGAAGAGGCAGAATTTTGGAAGTCTCTCAAATTTGATTTGAACAAAACAATCTAACTTGTTGTCAATTGCCACTTTGATATTGCGGGGAAGGGGTTTCGAAATATCAATTTTAACTCTTATTCGAGCAAAGACAATCCACTTACAAGCATCCAGAGTAGATGGTGGAGTAATAGTTCCGATCCTTGATGCAACAGAGGAGACGAACTCTATCGTAAGCAGATTTACAGGTAATCCATGGAGTTGAAGCCAGAATTCACTCTCAGTGAATGTGTAATCTTTAGGAAGCTTGTTCGGAGGGCACTTCTCTAATACAAGCAATTGGTTGTTGATTTTCCAAGGACCACCGTTGTAAACATGTTGTAAATCTTCCTGGAATTCAAACTTGGCTGAGTAAGACCCATCCTAGTATTCTGATATTTTGACGGATCCTTTAGTTCTCCATAATTTAGGAACAGTACTGGATATGATGTGGGGTGGGTAATTCTTTTGGGTGAGAAGCTTGAAGAAAAGATAGAGGTTCCAATCCGCTTGGGGATTGGTAGTAGAAGATGAGGAATGATTGGTGTCTTCAGAGGAGGAGGATGATAAGAGAGAAGAAAGTTTGGAAAGAACTTCTTCATAGTTGGGTGGATGGTGGATATCCATGGCCGGGATGAACAGAAGGTAAGATAGGGAGGATGATAGGAATGCGTAGAGAAGGCGGATTTAGAATAATCAGGATGAGATGAGGAGTCTTCTACAGAAGAGAAGAGATGATCGGCAATGGCGGAGTTAGTTGATGAACGCCATCAAAGAGAAGGCGTGGCTGATTGGTTGTGTCTGTTTAGTCTCTGTCCCATTACATCTTAGGAACTACAATTAAATAGAGAAGAGTGTCATCTGGATCTCTAATTACAATATTAGGAGATGTATTATTTAGTCAAGAAAAACAAATCAATATTTAATCAGTCAAGAAAAATATTGTAACATGTCAGAACATAATCCTATTATTATTTCCAACTAATGGATAGATTAAAGCCTCTTTGTCTTTCTCATCGATCTTTAAGAAAAACAAGATAAAGAACATGTAGACACTAATTACAATATTAAAAGAAAAAAACTTCATCATCACCAAAACTTGGTTGTGCTTTCTCTTTCTTTTTTCTTTTTTATGTCAGAGAAGATTTAAGACTAGAATAGGCCCTCCTGATCTCCGTAAGCAAAGGTAAGATGGATCCAGCTGTTGGCCGCCGAAGGAAAGTTTTCCGACATATCATGATAACCAAGGTACGGATCCTCCGGGAGGAAGATATGATCCGTCGATTTCAAGATAGGAATCTCCGGCAATTCGGGTTCGGGAGCCACCACCGGCACCGCCATCGTAGTCGTCGCAGTCTGGTCGGGGGGAGACAACGGATCCGTCAACGACAAAGAATTAGACGAAATGGACGAGCACGAGACCTGGGGGTCGACATTCGCATTGTAACTACTGTCATCCGCCGGCTCTAACGGCGTTGCAGGGGCGGCCGCGGCGTGGTCGACGTCGTGATCGCTCGGCTCGCGGGACATGCCGGTCAGCTTCTGGACCAACGCCATGAAGTCGCGAGCCTCGGTGTGTATTATCTTGGGGGAGTGCGTGTATATGACGACGGGAGGTTCGTGGTTGTAGTCGGTGATCGAGGAGGAGGTGGAATGAGAATAATTAGAAGACTTCTGGATGGAATGCGACTCTTTGTTGATCTTGAGACGGGCGGGGCTGGAGCGGCCGTTGAGCTCTTGGGACGCCGAAGGAGGTCTCATGATCGATGGAAGAAGCGTGCGATCGAAGCTAGCTAGGGTTCAGTGGAAGAGGAATGGAGGTTGCATGGTGGGTGTTTATATTGGAGACGTGCGTTTGCATTTGCATGCATGGCTTAAAAAAGAAATATGGAAATGGTACTAAACAAAAACAAGAAAGAGAGGGAGAGGAGGAAAGCGTGGGGGAGATGGGGTTGAGCTGTAAGGATTGTAGGGATAGTCGGACAGGAAAACGGGATTATGGATCTTTCATTCTGTTATATCCACCAATCACCCACAGATATGCCAGCTATATTATTATTATTATACACAATAAATGTTCTCCGCAACTCCAATTCAAACAAATTTCTTCCTTTTACATTCATTTTGAATTAACCATGCTATAATGAGCTCAATTCCACAAGAATGTGTCCGAGTGCCAATGATCTTTGCGCTTTTCTTTGGTTCGATATTCTGCAAAATCAAAGTCAAAATCCGGACCCTATCTACATCGACTCCAAGGTCCCGATGTTACGTTGTTGGTTATCCTTTGATCCTTATTACGGGTCAGTCCTGAAGGGTCACCTGCGACTCCGACCTCTTGCAGGATCACGCTAAGCCTAAGAGGTTGTCCAAATCTGAAGTCGAAATCTTGTAAGGGTTACCCCTAAGCCAGCCGTGCACACCTACCCCCATCCGTTAATTTGATTCTGCCGGTATTTAATCATTTCATTGAATTAATGTCAACAAAAACACTTCCCAGTTCAGAATCAGTTCTACTGGTCACGGTCTACATAGAGAAGGTTTCAGCTCGGTCACCGCTTTTTTGTATTCTTGCCGGAAAAAGTACATAGAACTCCGGCTTAGCAAAGTTTTTTTCTTTGGTGTCCTACTTGGTTCCATCAGGCTCATGGTACGGCCACCTAACCAACCCGATCGGAGAGGGGTCTACAACCCAGAGTGCTCAATATGGAGCCCTCCTCCGCAGAGGGAGGACTACAATCCAGAGTGCTCGACATGGAACCCACCTCCATCCAAGTAGGCTTGGCACGTCCGTAGCATACAGCCACCCAACCGGTGTCCAAGAGGGGACTCGAACCCGGGACCTCCCACGGGTGAGCCCCCCTCTCTAGCCACTTTGATACTAATAGTGCCACAATTATTGGATAAAGAAAGTATGGATTCGGGGACTCTCCATAACCACAAACACAAGTATACAGATTCAAACCTGCTACACAAGGGTTCACAGCAAAAGACGCAACATCCATTGCATAATACCACGAAACTTTGATACAAATAATATATACTAGTGATCAAAATCAAGGCAACCTGTACCAGAATCGGAAAATTATACCACCACCATAAAAATAATATTTTTACTGGAGAAGCAATATGGATCTCCAGATGTTACAAAGAAGGAATTGAGAGTGCTAGAGCAGACATGGTTAGCAGAATTCTAAGGTCAAGACTCAAGAGCCCATCTGCACTTTATCTGCACTATTACAGTAAGACATAAGCCATACGGGGTGTACAAGAAATTGAGAAGTCATTGGAACAAGCAGAATATAAAAAGAAATATCATAATTCATCTCAAGTGGACGGGATCTATTAACTATTATGTACTTCTGTATCAGATTATACATTCATCTGCGTCCCCATTACCGAAATAATTGAAGGCCCGTGGTGAATGAAGCTGTAACTACAAATTGTGAAATTTTCTATGAATCCAGTAAAGTTGTATACATTTGCCAAGCAAACAATTGTAAAACTTTCAATTTTAATATGGTATGTTGCCAGGGGTAGATGATGTTCTACTTATCTCATGACCAAGCTCACTTATTTTCTTGATCAGCAATGACTTCTCCCTCTCAAGCTGAAGCATGTACTCCTGCTGTGCGTCCTCTGCACTTTCTACTTCACTCAAAGCTAGTGATAGCGCTTCTAGATCCCCGTCCTCTATTAAACTTTGAAACTTTTTCATGATTTCTCTAATCTGTAAGAGAGATCATCATCAACTTCCTGAAAACTATTTGGGGGAGGGGAAGGAATTTCAATTTTCTAAGCAACAGCAATATATAAAACATGAATACTTCAACTACATTTATTCTTCATACATTTAACTTACAAATTGCCGAGATTGCATAGCCTGGCCAGGTCGGTTCAGGTACAAAAACCAGAAGAACCTTGTTCTGTACTTTCTTTAATTGCAAATAAAACTGAATTATGTGATTTTTGATGGCAGAACATAATCATACAATGTGAAATCATTTTTATGTTAATAAATTAATTTGTGTTTAAGTTTGTTGTATTAAGGTTTAGCAGATGTATATAATATTTCGGCTTCCCAGTAAGTAGTGTGTAGTTATTAGTCTCAAAAAAAGATAGTAGGGTAGTTATGCTAATGCTATGATCAGATACCTAACAACAACAACAACAACAATGTAAACCTTTAGTATAAGATATAATTCAATTGCCTTCCTGACAAAGTTGGTTCAAAGCTATAGGATTGACATTCTTCTAACAACTTGATGTATTGATGATTTGAGATGACCATAAAGTTAAAGAACAGAAGGATGGATATTGATATTCACATAATGCTTCAAAGGAGAAACTCAGGATGTATTTCTTTCGATAGCTGTTGCCGGCAGACTCTCAGTGACTTGATCCCTAAGGCACAATACAAGGCCATCAAAATCAGCCAAATCAAATTCCTGATGATTTTTTTGCTACTAATGACAATTCAAGATACATGTGCATTATTATATCCATAAACCTATTGACATGTAATGAAACTAGTTTTTCCTTTTAGAACTTTTATATTCACCAACATGTATGAGTGGTTAGCCAACCCCATTTTGATGGGAAAATGTTTGGATGATGGTGACATGAATGACTACTTACAGTGGGCTCAGCAGCCAGAACCACCTCAAGGCATTCAAACTCATAATTTTCGTCCATTAAAACTACCTATCCGGTGATCAAAATGGTACGCAGCCAATGCCAACAACAGTAGCACTATTTAGGCTTTCTCTAAATCAAGAAAACAATAGGACCTCCGCTTGTTCAGTTATTCAATATGTACAACTTATGTCATATAGAAATCTGAACAAAAACAAGACATAATTTATAGCTGTACAGGTATCTGCATTTTTGGAATGTATCATAATTGATTTGTCAAGAAAAATTTCAACTTACAGCTGAAATGCATCTCCATATGAAACATAAGGACACAAATGTTCATAGATTCTACTTTCTAGTAACTGTTACAGGATCCATATATAATAAAATAAGAAGCTGAAGATGGGCAATGCTTAAGACACATTCATTTATAAAAACATCAATGGCTCCTTCAGATGGCATGTATATAAAATAAAGAAAGGTTCCGAAACTTGAAATCCTTACCTGCCCGGACATTTTGTGAGCTTTACTCGGAGAAGAGAGGTTGGTCGCTGAGCTGGATTTCTTTTGTAGTTCGGGAACTCTTCTTGTTACTTGTACATGAATCTCTCCACTCTTAACACCTTGAAGTGGTATCCATTTCTCAGCAGTTTGATTTGGAGGCAACCTTTCGTACTCTACAACACAATCACCTATACTTGAGGTGGGAAGTAAAGCATTGTAATCCTTCACATACAAAACCAGGCGATCACCAGTGTCAGGGAACTCTAGGGTTTGATTCCATTGAGGACTCAATGTTTTGTGAATAACCTGCATTGCATGCAATCAATTAGGGCAGACACAAAGACATGTTTTTAAGGAGTCCCACTTGTGCTGAACATAAAACTAAGAATTGTATTTTCTTTGTAGACCATACAATTCTCAATACAATCAAACAAGCAGTGGAGAAGATCACCACATTTTCAGTTTATTTTGCTAGCTATATTTTCTAACGAAATTGTGATTCCATAAAGATTGTGAATTATTAATATATAATTTAGCCAGATGTCTTACTGCAGCTATCTTTGCCGAGACATCCTATAAACTACAACTTACACATGAAGGAATAGAAGTAAACAGGATAAAATGAAGCAAAACTATACATGTTGCATGCAGCAAATCACATAAAATAGGTTGCCCACCTTTGTTCTTTTCTTGGTGTTACCATATTGCACTTTTACATATGGATCGCTTGTTCCTCGTAGGTCAGCGGCAATAAGATCTCTAGCTTCAATTAGGACTAATTCAACAGTGCCAGATCCTGGTGGTGAATTCTGCATAAATGATATAACGATGTCATCTAATTCCAATTTGTAAAGTAATGAAGATACTGACAAAAACATAAAATAACGAAAGATACAACTTATATTATATTTATATCTAAGCGTCATAACCACTTATGCTATATCTTCTACCTTCTAACAGTTTAAACAAGTTAGCTTTAAGCTTCTCTCTCAAAAAAAAAGTCCAGTTTTAACCAAAGTCGTATAACATTTTTCTACTGTAGCAAAGTGATCATATATTCCACCCAATAAGTCATCAGATTAGCGTATGAAGTTGAAGGCATACCCGGTATCCTTCATAATCTTCGCTTTTAACAGCTTCAATCTGGAGCCTCAGTTCTCCTGAACTAACCTTTTCAAGAGGGACCCACATATCTCTACAAGTTCCTTCTTCAATTCCTTCCAGATTCACCTGTGCACTGCCAATGGTCTCATCACCAAATTTATCTGCAGTATAACATTTGATCTTGAGATATTCACCACCTTCTATTTCTTGTAAGTCAAACATTTGGTTCCACACAGGATTGGAAGTGTGCAGAATTGTCTTCGTTCTATGGACAGCCTAAACAGCAATCAATAAAAATCCAAAAGATCAATTTCTACTAATTAATTAAGTTAAAAAAAAGGGATAAAAGTGGTAACTAAGTAATTATATGCCAAGTTAACTAGCAACGAACCTTTCCATACTGTAGTTTCACATAAGGATCACATTTTCCAGATTTATTTATAAGATTTTTGCCTTCCACTACTGTTATCATGAGTTTCCTTCCTGTTCTTGATTGAAGATTTGACGAACCATATATAGAAGGCTGAGATCGACCAGTGACCAAATTATGCAAGCTAATAGAACCATCAGAAAATTGCCATTCTTTTAGCACTAGCCTAACAGACAACTGCAATAACAAAAGGTTCAACACATCAATCTTGTGTTGCAACGAAAGTTAGTAGAAAGGACAAGCATGAGAATTATATTTTCTCATCCTATTAATAGAGGCATTCGTAATTGAAAAAATTGGCAAAAGATCTAAAAAACGCTATACTTCACCATATTGGAAAAAATATTGATAAGAGATACAAAAAAGAAGACAAAATTTCATATCGGGAAAAAGAAAGAAAAGTTTTCTATAGATGTGTGTCTGTGTGATAGAGTGAAATAAAATCTTTATCGTGACATGGCCCAACCGGTAGCACGAAATCATGATTAGCACCAATCACTATGATCTACACATCTCCAAAAATAGATCAAAGCTTAAATGGCTTGTGTCAAGAGAATGATTCAATAGCCTTACGTTCATCTTGGATAAAAGAAAATATACGCAACGCCTAGGGGAACCCTAGGAGGGCCAATAAGCAAGCCCAATAGATGGGCTAGACTTATTTGGGCTAATCCTAACTCTAACACTCCTCAATCTGGAGTATATATATCATGATTGCCAGCTTGTTACATAAAGCAAAAAGTAAAAAGATGTTGGCATCTTGGTGATAAGAACCGGAATTCCTTATTTGATCAGAGTAATGGCAATTAAGAAACATGTCCAGAAAATTAATGTAGTCGAAATTAGAATGCTAAGATAGATAAATGAAAATACATTAAAAGACAAAATAAGAAACTAGTACAATAGCGGGAAGTTGAAGGCAGCATCAATTGAGAACAAGAGAGAAAATCGTCTAACATGATTTGGACATGTGCAATTGCAGGTCAATAGATGCTCCAGTAAGGACGAGTGGTAAAATAGTAGTTAAACAAACCATTATGATTAGAGGTAGACCTAAACGAGTATTGACTGGAGTTATAAAGAAAGAGATGGTTTATGTTAGTTTACAGAGGACACGGCCCTCAACAAAGTTGAACGGGAAAAGGGTTCAAACAATCCACCCCAAAAACATGAGAGGAAAGGCTTTGTTGTTGTCATGGCTATGCTCCACCATCTCCATCTAGCAATAAGTTTGTCATGTTACATTCTTGCAACCATCTTCATGTCCATTAACTTTACTGGTTTAAACCAAGGTTGTAGATGTAGGATATCCATATTAGGTTACTCATATATATAGTAAATGTCCTAAAACTAAGAACATAGCAACTATAAGTACAAAACAGGGGCAGATCCAGAAACTTAATTACTTGAAAAGTAGAAAATAGATTATTTGGGTGGGTCTACAAATAGAAAATACTATTCATCAGAATGTCATGTCTAGTAAATTTAAGAATCTAAGGCAATAAATAAGAATATAAAAAACATGATTCAGGACTCTAAGAGTTCGAGTAGTTTAATACTTAATATACAAGTAATTTAAGAGTCTAACTAATTTAACAGTTACATCCCTTTATCTGAAGAAAACCTCAACAAAAACCCCAATAACTAAAATGTCGGCTAGGATCTGAAAATTTGTGTCAGTCGATATATCTGGTTTGGCCTGGTGTATAGGCTGACATATTTTAAAACGGCATAAACAATATATTTTTCAAATTTGAGTCATTTTACATATGAAACCGACATATAGGCCGACATGTCGGCTAACATCTACAACCACAGTATAAACACTTGGTTAAAAGTGCACAATGAAGGACAATGTAGAATTATATTCATTATTTCTCTAGTATTTTGCAATCTCAAAGATGCTACATGGTCTCCTCCCACCTAGCCCTATCAGTGGTCACCGATAACCCGGTCCGATTTTTTAGTACAAAAACGGGTTTGGATGTAAAATTTGAAACCCAAATGACTTTCAGGTCTGGTTCGGGTGCAACATGTGAAACCCGAAAATTTTAAATCAGGTCTGTTTCGGGTTTCATACATATATAAATTTTATCTTATTGCGGTCTGGTGGTAAAGAGTATGGTTGTTGTTGGCTCAGGTTTGAATCCCCTGGCCTACTTTTACGTTTTTATTCTTCTATACTTCCAGTTCTAACCAGATCCGGATTCTAAAAGCGGAACCTGAATTCAGTTTGGGTCGGGTTTCGGATGCAGATTTAGAACCCGAAATACTATCGGGTCGGGTTCGGAGTTTACATAAATCTGACCCGAACCCGACATGCTGACAGCCCTACTCCCACCAGTGAAAGGTCAAAACTTTGTCCCTTTACATTCTTACCACAATTTCCAGTACCAATGTCTTTATTGTTACGGTTTTTCCAAAAAGTCGAAAATGTAGTATGGTCCGAAGAGAACTGTAGTTCAAATTATGGTCATATGAAGTTCTCATTTTCTACCTGTAATTCTATGGAATGGTGCTTTATGAAAGACAAAAAAAATGCCTTCCAAACCTAATGTGAGAACTGTCTTGGCTGTTATCCGGAGTTTATCTCTCTCTAAATATGCTCATCGCCAACCTAGAGAAGTAACTGTTCTTGTCTAATAAAATTTAAAATTTTGGATTTTGTTGCGACATACATCCTTAAAGGTCAAAGTTAACCTGTTTTGACACAATAAACCTTTAAAATTTTACATCCTGTATATACCATTATTAACCATCATCCTATAGGTTGATAAACTAAACTTTGTGTTAACCCTCTTTACTTATACACCCCTGTTTGAGATTCTTGTATGCTCCCCAAGTTGCATTTGCCAAGATCTAGTAATTATATATAGAGCTTCTATCAGTCTTATTTACATACGACACTGTTAAAAGTTGATTAAACTTCTTTATGAGACTCTACTATTCATTCTTTCCTTATCCATTTAAAGCCCAACAAAGATAATTTTGAATGTACATTATTAAGAATATTACAATTTCACACACACCATAAACAACACAAATTTGAACCATATATATTGGTAGGCCACTTTGAAAATACAAATGTATGAAGTTAAAATCCCAATTCCAGATATTGAAGGTATGCATATATCTCACGAGTGCCCAAAACCCAGTACAAATTATATCTAAGAAAAATCATATAATGGATGAATACATAAATAAGAACTACCAACATGTGAATGCTACATATCTTATATAGCTGGGTTCTAGCTTCTGTAGAATTAAAAAAAAAAACTAGAAACCAACAAGGTGATTCACTTAAACATAGGTAGACTAGAGATTAAAAATTACCTGTCCATAGTTAGTATCTTCAAATGGTACAATCATTTCAACTATTTTCCCGCAGTACTCAGCTTGTTTTGCCACTACACCAGATCCATGTCCTATAGCCCAAAATGTTGTAGAATCATCTGCAACATACTTCATCTGTCCACATAATCAAGAAAATCCTATTTGATATTTTCCCGAGATCCCAAAATGATACACATATAATATGTACCACAACCAACATAGTGGATAAAAGTTAGTTGTATCATTGAGGTACCTTAATCTCACAGCTGGTCAAGTAGTTTAACTTCACGTTGCTTAAATCTCGTTCATAAAGATGAAATCTGACAATTCCTGTAGTTCCATGCAATACCATATTGAAGGTAGCATCCCACCTAGGATTTTGCCCTAGACTAAAATTTGTTCTTCGGGTCAAATCTCCTATCTCTACTTCAATAAATGTCTGCAAACCCGGGCTTCCAAAACTTCCTGACGTCTGACTGCTTGCTGTTGAACTTAGTCGAGTTTCCAAGTTGTTAGGTTTCAAGTTACTATTGCCAAAATTACTAGCTGAAACTACAGTGACTGAAAGTACACCCCCTACAGCACTCTTCCTTAGATCCACTGATGGCAAGGAGTAACAACCACGGCGAGGCTCCACCATAGTCTTTCCCAGGGTTTCAGCTAGAAGCTTAACCTGACAAGAAGGGATGAAATATTTAAAAGTCGTAGTACAATGAGTTTTCAGAATTAAATGTCAGTCACAATGAAATTCAGGAGAATATTATGGCATCTTGACAAACTTAGGACACTTCCATAGATCTGAGCAATCACAGAATGAAATACACACCAGCCAACTTGAAACGCCAGGAAGTTCTGTAGCGGGAAGTGTTTGGCTCCCTCCACCACCAAATGCAACACCTATTCTAATTTCTGGAGTCGACTCAAATGAATAAAGTATTGCTTGGCCGTCAAGAATTGGTGTCAAGCGGAGCTGCAATACATGAAGTTCTAATAAGACTGACAAAAACCCATAAATGATATCCTGAAAATTTGACTTAAAATTACACTTGAGACAAAATATTACTCTGACATGAACATATAGCTAAAAGATAAAACACAAAAAACAACTGTATGCTGCAAATCGCTAAGGGGAAATATAACTTTACTTTAGTTACACTAGGAAAGAAGTATGTACGAGGAAAACAACCAATCCTACATATTGTAATTTCTTGATATGTTATTGATAGTCTTCTTGGCTTTATATAGTCTTACAGTCATTATTACAATGATGGAATATACTGTAGATATCCTGTGGCATATTCTGGCATACCAAATATGTCACAGGATATTCCAATCTACTAAATATGACATCCAACATACTAAATATTCCAACACTTTCCCTCAAGATGGGCGAAAAATATTCACTAAGTCCATCTTGTCACATCCTCTAATCAAACTCTCAGAGGGAAGCCCCTTGGTTAGTCCGTCTGCTACCTGATCCCTGGTCGGAACATGGCCAAGCTCCAGCAATCCTCTATCCAGCTTCTCTTTGATAAAGAACCTATCAATCTCGATGTGTTTGGTCCTGTCATGTTGTACTGGATTGTTGGCGATACTAATAGCTGATTGGTTGTCACACCACAACTTCATCTTGCTTCCTTGATCCAGCTTCAGTTCTACCAGCATATTCTTCAACCATAGCAGTTCTGCAACTCCCAAGACCATAGCTCTGTACTCTGCTTCCGCTGTCGATCTAGATACCACAGACTGCTTCTTACTCCTCCAGGAGACTAGGTTGCCTCCTACGAATATGCAATATCCTGAGGTAGACTTTCTATCATCGGCACAGCTAGCCCAGTCAGAATTACAGTAGCCTTCAATGCTCATGTGATTGTTCTTATTGAATATCAGCCCCTTCCCGGGGGCACCCTTCAAGTACCTCAGAATCTGGTACATTGCATCCATATGACCCTTCCGTGGGTCGTGCATGTAGTGGCTCACCACACTCACTGCAAAGCAGATATCAGATCGTGTGTGGCTCAGATAGATCAACTTGTCCACCAGTCTCTGGTATCTGTCTCGATCAACTGGGTCTCCAGCCTCGGCCTTCAACTTGAACCTCTGGTCTATTGGCGTTACTGCAGGTTTGCACCCCAATATTCATGTCTCTGTAAGAAGGTCCAGTGCATACTTCCTCTGAGAAAGAACAATCCCCTCTCCGTCTCGAGCGGTCTCTATCCCAAGGAAGTAGCGAAGAAGACCAAGGTCCTTCACCTCAAATTCCCTGCCAAGCTTTCCCGGACGATCTCCTGCTCATCATCTCCTATGATAATCATGTCGTCGACATACACCGCAAGCATGGTGATGTGGCATCCACTCCGTCTGAAGAATAGAGTATGATCAGCATTGATCTGCTGATATTCCATCCCTATCATCGTCCTCCTGAATATGTCAAACCATGTCCGAGTAGACTGCTTTAGTCCATAGAGGAACTTCTTCAACCTGCAGACCTTGCCCACTGTCTGGTTGGTGCCGAATCCTGGGAGTATTTCCATGTATACCTCCTCCACCAGATTCCCATGAAGAAATACATTCTTCACATCCAGTTGGTATAGCTTCCATCCACCATTCGCTGCCAAATAAATCAGGGTCCTGACAGTACTCATCTTTGCGACTGGTGCAAAGGTCTCGTCATAGTCGATGACGTACGTCTGACTGTATCCTTTTGCCACCAGTCGAGCTTTGTAACGCTTAACCTGTCCATCTGGGTTCTGCTTCACAGTAAAGACCCACTTGTATCCGACCGCGCTCTTCCCTTCTGGCAGCCTCACCAGCTCCCAAGTGTGGTTCTTCTCAAGAGCTTCCAACTCCTCGAGCATTGCCGTTTTCCACTTTGGATCGTTTTTGGTAACCTGCCAATTGTTAGGTACAGTAATACTATCCAAAGATGCAATAAATGCTCCATAAGAAGAAGATATATGGTCATAAGAAACAAAATGAGCAAGGTCCCAACCATATCTGTCCGGAGGATTTTCCGCATTGCTGCGAGTGGTCCATCGTACTGATAATGGTGTGGAAGGAGTAGGAAGAATGATATCACCTGAAGGGGGTGGTGGTAGTGTAGGTGTCTCAGGAGTCAAGATGGACGCAGGCAAGGGACTTGGTACTAGCACTGTAGGTATTGGTCCTGCAGTTTGCTTCTCTCTCCTGCTGTAGGTAAGTAACTCCTCCTGAGCCGTAAGCCTAACACCTATCATCTCCTCCCCCTATTCCTCTTCACCTTTCTGCTCCTCCTCGACCGTGTCTCCATGCCAAACTCCTAAATCAGTCACTACTAAGCTCTCCTCCTCCTCCTCTCGCCTCATACTAGCAGTATTAGGCGTGTGATTTGAAGTTCCCTCCTGACGGTAGTATAGTTCATGCTCCCGGAAGTGAACATCCATACTTACAAACTTCTTCTTTTCCACTGGACTCCAGCAGACGTACCCCTTCTGAGTCGCCGAGTAGCCCACGAAGATGCACTTGACTGCTCTAGGATCAAGCTTCCCAACTGACGGCCTGTTGTCCTTCACAAAGCATACGCACCCAAACACCTTCAATGGGAGTATCCCACTATTATTGCCTTGCAATATTTCACATAGAGACTTCCATCCCAGGACCTTCGAAGGCATTATGTTGATTAGTTGAGCTGCTGTCAACACTGCATGTCCCCACAGACTCTGTGGGACATTCATGTCAATCATCATGCTTCTTGCGACCTCCAGAAGATGTCTGTTCTTCCTTTCTGCTACCCATTTTGTGCAGGTGTGTATGCACAAGTGGTCTGATGCTGTATTCCGTGTGCTGACAAGTATTCTGCAAGTGTTCTATTTGTATACTCCTTTCCATTGTCAGACCTCAGTACCTTCACAATTGCCCCATACTGAGTCTGGACATGTTTGTGAAAATCTCAAAAACAAGTAGCTACATCACTCTTATTTTTCATCAAGTACAACCAGGTGACACGAGAAGCACAATCAATGAAGGAAACAAAGTACTTATAACCATTCATAGTATTAGTAGTACATGGACCCCAAACATCAGAGTGTACTATCTCAAAAATAGAAGAGCTCCTATGACCCGTACCAATATAGGAACTCCTAGTAAGTTTGCCTAACTCACATGCATTATATACTAGTTTCTCTTTATTTGACACTTTTTCATAAATATCGGGATATAATATACTTAAAGTGTCAAAGGAGTAATGTCCCAACCTCTAATGATGGAGTAGCAAAGTATCCTCGACCGTCATCTGCAGTCCTCCCATACCAGCCTTCTCTGCCATAGACATTAGTGCTGAATCCATTCCTTCTCGATCCAGGTACCACAGTCCCTTATGCCAAGTACCAATTCCAAGTATTCGTCCCGTCTCTTTCTCCTGGAAGATCACCTTAGGGATATCAAAAGAAACAATGCATTTAAGTTGAAGGATTATAGAACTAATGACAATGTTATAGATTTTGCTAGGCGCAGTGTTCTAAAAATCGGCCTAGGCGCCCACCCACCGCACCGAAAACCCCCTAGGCGGTGGGCTAGGCGGCTAGGCGGGCCCTAGGCGGGCCTAAGCGCCCCTAGGCGGCCGGTTTTTTGAATTTTTTGATTTTATTTTGATTTTTTTTTTATTTTGTTTATTCTTAGTTGTATTTTGGATATTTGTTTGGGTTTTAAGATAGTATTTGGATTTTAGAACATTGAAATTTCAAATTTCAAAATTCAAAACTTCAAAAATTTCAAAAAAAAAAAAAAATTCTAGGCGGCCGCCTAGGCGGGCTACGCGCTAGGCGGACCTCCGCCGCACCGAGTCCGCCTAGCGCTTTTTAGAACATTGGCTAGGCGGAATCGGTGCGCCGAGTGCCCGCCTAGCGCCTAGAAGGCCTAGGCGGCCGATTTTTTTATTTAATTTTTTGCTCATGAGTGTATATATAAATAACATGTATGTTACTTATAGACACAAAATCTATTGGACTTTTATGGCTAGTGTAACTATACCTTAAGACTTCAATTGGTACATGAGATTATGGGTTCAAATCCCATGTTTGTTATGGGTTCAATTTTTTTTTTTTACTTGAAAAAAAAACACACACACACACATATAAGGGGGAGGAGAGGAGAGGGAGTCCACACTCACAGCAGACTTCTCTCCCCCCTCTCCTCTCCTCCTCCCCTCCACTACCCTCCCCTCCGCTTCCCTCTCTCCTCCCCTCCGCTCCCCTCTCCCCTCCTCCTCCCCTCTCCGCTCCCCTCTTCCCTCCTCCTCCCCTCCGCTCCCCTCTTCCCTCCTCCTCCCCAACGACGATGACGACAGCAGCAGCAGCAACAGCAACAACAGCAACAGCAGCAGCAGTCGGCGGCGGCGACGACGACGGCGGCGGCGGCAGCAGGTAAGTATTTAATTTTGTCAAATATAATTTTTTTCTTGAATTTCAAAAAAAATTAACCCTAACCCTAACCCTAACCCTAACCCTAGGCCTGACTAGGTCCGACTAGGGCCGCTTAGGTCCGACTAGGCCCGCCTAGGCCCGTCCAGTGCCTAGGCCGGCCGCCTAGGGCCTTTTCGGTGCGGCCGGCGGCCGCCTAGCGCCTAGGCGCCGCCTAGGCCGATTTTTAGAACACTGACTAATGGACAAGAGACTGACTGAAAAGGATGGAGCATGTAAAACATTGGATAATTTTACTGAACCTATACAATTAACAGTACCCTTACCGACCATTGGCTGGAAAGTGCCATCAGCTGTTTGAATGCTATCTGTTGATGCTAGGTGAGTATACGAGGAGAACTCACTAGCATTTTTCGTCACATGACGAGATGCCCCCGAATCGACAATCCAATCTGATGATTTAAGGGAAGCAATGGATGCAAGAGCAAGTGAGTCGCCAGTACCTTCTGATGGATGGGCATACATGGTGGCGTTGCCTCTAACGAAGAATGAGGTGGACGTCTCCTCCGTTGCGCTCCTCATGTCTCCATCATTGGACGTTCGTTGCTTCCTCCTGAGCACCTCCAGCATGTCCACCAGTACCTGATCCTCCTCGGTAAAGGTGCCGCCAGCTCCTTCATCTCCTTCTGCTACCAGCAGGTTTGCCCGATAGCCTCCTCGACCGCCTCGTTGACCCCCACGACCACGGCCACGTCCTCCAAAATGTCCTCGTCCACCGAATTGTCCTCGTCCACCACCTGAATTTCCCTCCTTATGTGGTTTGGTGCAAGCATACCGATGGTAGCACTGCCGGTTGTGCTACCAGGTCTCTCCCTTAGGCCCTGTGTCGTCCGAACTGGTGGTCGTCAGTGCTGACTTTGCTTCGGAAGGACCACATGTCCCCGTCTGTAGTCTGATGCGTGTCTCCTCCTGGATCATAGCTGAGATAGCCTCCTCAAGAGTGAGAATCTTCGGTTGGACGAGAAGTAGGGCCGTCCTTTGAGCAAATGCTGCAGTCAGCACTTTGAGAAATTTTATCGTCCTCTCCTGTAGACATACATATCTCTCCTTACATTTTGGGTTCCCGCAGCTTGTCCGATCTGAGGTGTGGTCGTAATTTAGCCACAGACGCTCAAACTCTGTTGTATACTCCTGCACCGTCCTCTTTCCCTGTACGGTGTCGTCGATCTCCCCTTGATCTGAAAGACCCGTAAGTTGTTTCCCACACCATCATAGGTCCGCCTCAACTTCTCTCACACATCTTTCACTATCTCAATGCCGTCGACTGTGGCGACAATAAACTGGACTAAGGAGATGAGAAGCCAGATGTAGATCACCATATGAGTGGACTTCCACTCGTCATGTTCCGCCGAGCCCTCGTCCGGCTGCGTCTTCTCGCCCGACAGGAACCCCTCCAGATTTTTTTCCTGCGAGGGTTCGCCTTACCCGCCGTGACCAATTCAAATAGGTAGCTGGTCCATCCAGCTTCAGATCGATGGAGGGAAGCTCCAGTCTTATCGATGTTCATGTCGTGCTCTCACCAGCCGACATCTTCATCAACGTTACAACCTCCGCATGATCCAGCTTCTTGATGATCGCCTCCATCGATCCTCCTCTTCGATGATTACGTCATGCTTGTCCTCGTCGTCCGCTTCTATATCCGAACATGTATTTCCATCAGATCTAGGTCTTCGATGTCAACTTTCGGAACAAGTCGAACAGCAGTAACACGAGCGCCGTCGCGTGCTTCAGTGTCGGCAACAGCCGCAGGAGCCGTGCGCGCCTTGGGAGTGGGAGGCGCCCGGCGCGCGTACAACAGCACCACAGCAGCAGCCGCAGCAGCAACAGTAGCCGCCGCCGCAGCCGCCGCGGGGCCATGGCGGGAGGGGGCCGCGGGGTTCTCTGGCCGCGCGCGCGAGATAGGGACGGGGGCGGGAAGAGAGAAGGGGGTAGCGGCTAGGGTTAGGGTTTGGAAGGGGGTCGGTTGGTGGCGGCTAGGGTTAGGGTTTGTGAAAGTTTGGCTCTGATACCATGTTGTAATTTCTTGATATGTTATTGATAGTCTTCTTTGCTTTATATAGCCTTACAGTCATTATTACAATGATGGAATATACTGTAGATATCATGAGGCATATTCTGGCATACCAATTATGTCACAGGATATTCCAATCTACTAAATATGACATCCAATATACTAAATACTACATATCATATATAAGTACTACGATGTAAAGTTTCCGAGATGTTAAACAACTACGTGAATTTCCTTCCCAAATCAATAGATCTAACAGAAAATTTAAGGAAAAGGTAACAAAACAAAACCTTCAGATTTCAAGATAGTATGACAGCCTATGTTGCATTGACACGGATATGGATTCGGATACGGACACGATATGTAATACGATATTTTTGAAATTTTTGGGATACGGGTACGGCATGGATACGGTTGTATATACACATGAAAACATATTTATATACATATTTTACATATTACATCTTAATAATATCTATATTTAAGCATGTTTTGGGTAGTAACTAGTCTCCAAATGTTCTGGAAAGGATTCAATTTAAAATATTATTTTCTCATGTCTTAATAACGTTTGGCATGATCACATATATGTCAAAACTACTTTCGACTATGTTTTGGGGTCTCTTTGGAAACTAGACATGGGTGAGTCATACACGACAAAGAGTGTCAAAGAAGTATCGCACCTAATACGTGTCGGATACGGATACAGTCCTCCCGAAGAGTATCCATGCAACACAGATTACAGCGCAATAAAATAGTAGCTAAACAATTAAACTTATCCAAGGAAAATGCCTTAGCCTGATTAAGATGCTAATGCCGGAGAATATTTTCCTCTATCACAAAAGAAATCGATGAACATGATGAGAAAGACCTAGAAGACGAGCAAATTTAGCATCAGAAATCCTTTTCTGAAATGATCTTTGACGACGTAAGTGTAGGAAATGAATACACTGAACCAGAATAATAGTCATGGATATTATAAGTGATTGTGGCAGGTGCTGAGGCTTAGGTTTTTCCTCAGGGTGGCTCCTCATGCTAATTGAAATAAAAAAAAAGTACATAAAATATCAAACTAGCATAAAACTCTTTATAGTCGATCACTCAAACTCTGCATTGTCTTAAAATAATACTCATGGATATCTCTCCATATTTTCTGTTCTTCCCTTCTTATTTGATAGTTCATTTCTAGATTGAAAGATGAAAAAGGCATGACTATGCATAAAGATGAACCAAGAGGGATCAACTTTCTTTACTTTGATAATTTTATAAAAAAATTGTAGAACAACTTAAGCAGGCTTGAGGAAAAAGCCCATGACATTCAAGTTTATGTTCAAACTTCCATTTAAGAAACAATTACCTTACGCGATGATGTTAGCACTTGCCATCCTCGGTGATTTATAAAAGGGATATTTAGATGACTAACAAGAAGTCATTTCCTTGAGCACAATATATCGGCTTGCACATATTATATTGATAACATCTAAGACAATATTTAAATAAGGAAGATAACATAATTCAAAAGATTTTTCACCAAGAACTGAGAAGGCAATGGAACTTTACATACATCTCCTTTGATGTGAATCTGGTTAATAACGATACGGGCAGTCCCCCTCAGTGGCTTTGCCAACTTCGCCATCAGCATCACACTCATTTCATTACTGTCCCAATCGAAACCTAACTGTAACACTTTCTGCACACGCATAGAGATTCAAAAATTGTTATCCAGTCAAAGGAGAATTTTATGACCAACAAGTTGCCCAAAGAAATAGATATCAATAGTCTATCCTAATTAAAGAGTCGTAGGGTTATGTAGCTATAAATGTGAAGTTATGACCTGACCATATATGTTGTCAAAAACATGCAAAAGTTTAGTTTACTAAAACAATATTATATAGGCTTTGTTTAGCTTCAGATAAAAGCTCTACTACACATTATAATAATAAAAGCTTCAAAAGTAGTTTCTCTCTTGATAACACACATATTTATTAGAAAATTAATAAACATACATTCCACTTCAATGAAAGCTTGGCAGTTAACTCATCTTGAAAGGAGCACGGTCAGCAGAATATTTTATATCTGAAGACAATTTCACAGTTAAAATGTCTTCCTCTAGTATCAAAGGGGAACTGATCTTATGTATGAGAATATACATATAGTGTTCATATGTGCCTCAGATGATTGTAGTACAGGTATCTCCTTTGCAACAAACAACAACAAACTTCATCCCAAAATTTTGGGGCTCACCTATTTGAATCATTTTCTTCCGATCAACATGTTAAGGGTCTTCAAAAATATAGATACAGGAAGAAGTTAATAGTTCTAGGTTAGAGATGGGGGTAATAATGTCTCTACTAATAACTTTAAACAACAGTTAGTGATGGAGTGTTAGTTCTAGGTTTCTGGTGCCTACAAAAAACCTTGTCCACCAACATCAATCAACTAAACCCGTATTAGTAGACAGGTATGGGCTGCTTTTAGGTTGGATTTATAATGACTGTTTCAAACTTAACAGGAGTTAGTACTAAGTACCATAAATTCTCAGTGTGTATGAGTTGCAATAATCTGCTCATAGGGCATAATTAGTTTGTTATTTAACAGTCCCTATGAAAATTATGCATTCAACAGAAGAAATATAGAGGGAGCCACTCACATCTTAGCCCTCCCCAGACCTTAAATTGGGGGGGGGGGGGGGGGGGGGGGGGGGGGGGGGGGGGGCGCGCTCTAAAGTTTGTGTACGCAGCTAGAAGGATGTGGTCAGCCCCTCCATATTGGTGGGTTTAGTTCTTTTGGATCCACCATACAAATGACTGGTAGGTCAAACAAAGGGGATCAAAGCTAGATTAAAGAAGAAAAGTCTACATGGTCTGTTATGTGATCATACATGCTCTTGCAAACAATAGAAAGATATACATGAGTAGAAATTTACTATACACCACACTGTTAAGATGGGTCTGCATTAAAAGAAGGAAAAGGTGAGGAATAAGTATATCTCAAAAAAAAGGAATAAGTATATCGGAGGTCAGAAGTTCAGCAATTTGAGACAAACAAGATGATAGAAATTTGACTTCGGATGAAACAAACAAGAAAGAGACTGGAGACCCTAATAGAAAGTGGTCATAGCCTTTGAGTCAAAAGCTTAGGATAGAGGGATAGGCCTTAATAAACTAGGATGGTAGCATAAGAAAGACTTAAGAAAAGCTTGTTGCAAGTAGTAACATTGGACTTGCCCTTAATAGGAATCATATGCAAAGAAAGATTGATCATATAACTGTTCTGAGAATCTGAGATAGGAAAGTAAATTTAGTGGTAACTATTCTCGCTCATCAGACAGTCTGATTAAAGTTTAATTGGAAGTTACTAGGTTTAAACTAAGAGAATCTGGTTACTACTGAGCAGACAGCTTCAACTTAAAATATCAATTTGCCATGATAAGGTGTTTTCAACGATTTATTTGCAACAACAATAAATTAGTGGAGGGTTATAAAAATTATCAAAAGCATTTGATTCCATATCACTAATAAGATAGAGTTCAGATAGACTAGAGATTGATATTGTCTCTCCCTATTGTTACCTCTCTTTCTTATCTTATATAGTATACATTCTTCTCATCCCACTCTTGTGCCCTGTAGTAGTTTATGCCTCTTGCTCATTCTTATTACCCTACTTAGGAATCACATTATAACTGACAAAGCAAGAGAAGCATATTTTGAATGTGACTTGTGACTCTAGGGGAGAATCAACTAGCACAAGTGGATGAAGCTCACAAAACAATAGTCGTGTCTCAAATGAAATCTTTCAGTTTGGTATTTATTTATTTTTAATTAGTCAGCTGGCTTGCATGCTTCATTCGCAGAAAGTTAACTAGTATTCTAAATCAAAATTATATGAAACATGTCCCTCATTGAAGTAAATTAAGAGCTTCCTGTATCTTTTCTATCAATAATGAAAAAATTCAAATTATGTGCAAGTTCTACAACTGAGGAATACAAAAGAAACATTCATGAATCTACCACTAGTTGCACATAGACCTGCTCTTCAACCTTGGCTACTGGGTGCTTGTCATATTTGGAACATCGTGAAGAAGCTATAAGTTACACAACTAACTCCTATGAATCGGATTATGGAAATGACTAGGGAAAACGTGAACTGGATGAATAAACAAAAATCCATTGCACAAAAGTAACGGTACAAATGGTAAGTAAAAAGGGAGGTGAACCGTGACCCTATAGAGGATGGAGCACGAAACAAGAACAAATGAGAAAGCGACAAGTAACTTTAGTGGAGGACAATGATGGGAGGAGTTAATTGGTCATTATAAATTTAAAATTTTGTCATGATCCGCTCCCACTTTTGGGATACAAGTACGTGGCCAAGTCCAATTTATGCCGCAACATCGGCGATAGTACGTCGTCTATGCTAGCATTTCAATTTTACAACAATAACTATCATCATTATTAATCCACAATATACATCCACAGAATCTAAGTTATAACAACACAAGAGAATATCTACCTAACAGTCTTAATTAATTAATTAAAAAAATCCACCAAAATAGTCAACTACAATTCAAAGTGTCTCGGAGACGAATCCGGTAAAATAAACTGAACTAACTAGACAAACTAAGAGATTGAGTGCATAAGGAAAAAGGATATGCTACTCCACATCCAAAGAGGAGAGAGGTACGTTGGTAACATCTGTGTCACCAATGTACTCACTGTAGACCTCGGGACATATTACGTCGTCTAAAGTTATTACAACAATTATCCAGTCAGGATTGCTTGGATTCTTTTAGTGCTAACTTGCATGTATACAATGCAACCCTAAGGTGGCATCAGCGAAGATGGGATATCATGTGCAAGTAGAAATAACGAAAATACCGATTAGAATTCAGAAGATTGCTGCTTAAAGGGAACTGACAGCAAGACCTAAGAAGGGTTTCAAGTTAGAGTTCAGATTGGATGAGAGGCAGTAGAAAAGTATAAAGCCCTAAAAGGAACACCAAAGTTAAGAGATAAAAATACTTCTGATGATAAAGACTTATCCAAATGATAGGGAACTCAACTGAACATGAGGAATAACAAAAACAGCAAAGAACAGACAATATTAACCAGCTTACACTTTCCTACCAACATAGAAGTTCTTGTATGAAAAAGCAATCTAAATTTAGCTGGTCAAACGTTGATGTGTGCTTTGCCGCAACCATTGATAGCACCCAAACTGGTGTTTAGTCATCCAAAATGTAAATTATATTTTACAACGAACTGTTGTTAAAAGAACACACACACACACACACACACACACACACACACACACACATAATAATAATATACAGAGAACTGAGCGGAACCTAAGCAGAAACCAAACCTGGTCACCTGAAGTAATCCAATGCATCCCATGCCGTCCCAAGTTTGGTGGGCATGAGCCTAGTGAGAACTCCTGCAGTTCTATTTTCTCCTACATAAAATCAAGGTATGCAAATAAGTTTGGCTTGCTAAGCAGCACCAATAGGACGCTTCAGAAGCATTGACAAAAGTAAAACTTACAATCAGGTTTGATCTCCGGGTCTTTAAGCGTCTCTGCAAAAACAAAAAAGTATCCAAGAGTTCCATTAATATATGAGCAATATGGCATAGAAGGAAATGAAACAGGACTACAGTGTACTAAAATAAGACTGTATAAAGATAGTATAACCTTTTTGGACACTAGGATCAATGGGTATCTCGAGTAATCAGATTAAACTGTTTCATTATGTAGATCTCCTTTAGTAGGAGCTTCTTTTTATGATTTATATTATTCCTCTAAATAAAGGTTAGAAATTATGTTAATGCTCATCCTCCTTATTTATGACCAATTAATGGTTCAGTGTTGAGAATTCTTTTAGCATCTATGAAACTAAAATGTTAGGGACCAATCTGGTATCGAGTCCTACTATAGATAAAGTAAACTCTAGCACATCCTACTTCTAGAGAGAATAAATCATAATCATATCCTACTTCTAGATAAAATCAAAACAAATTATAATCCTTTCCAAAGCAAATCCTAATCTTCCTACATCAAGTTAGGAAGGATCCAGAATGCTTCTCAATGTGAATCCTCTCAATGCATATATTCTCTTCAATAAATTTCCAAGTGAAACTAGAGTAGCAAATGTTACAGAACATCTAATGACCTTATTTTAAAAGATATTATCAAATTGAAAACATGGACGCTCACCTCCACAATTGAGGAAAATCTTCTCGAGAGTTTTGGCTCCATAAAATTTGGCCAGACTTCCATTAATAGTTTGTTCAGCCACTCACAAGGCTCGAATGGAGTTATAGGCTGTCATATGTTTTTAAAGCTAAAAATATAATTTTCGTACTAGAAAAGACGAGTCACGAAAGTATTCAAATTGTAGGTTATGAGTATACGGATGTGTTCAATATGAGTTGCTTCCATCTCCCGTTCAAGTCCTCCACGAGTACTTGGCGCTGAAACCTTCCATACTGCAAGGTAAACAACAAAGTATCATGTCTGAGCCATTAATTTTCTAAAACATGTCAACTTTGGGTTATCCAATAAATCATTAAACAAAGTACACAAATATCATATCAGTAGAAGTAGAACATAAATATTAATACCAGTGATAGAACCACAAGTATAACAAACTTCATTGAATGGACGGAAAGAGGATTGTACCTATCTAAATCCAGTGAATGTAATTATACTAAAGAAAGGAGTCACCAGTGCTAACTAGCATTGGTTTTACAAAATAGACTTTTGACCAATTAATAAACATTAATCAAACAAAAATAAAAGGTAGCTATTAGTTTAAATACAAACTTTTCTTCTCCTATTTCAATCAAGACTGTATCAGCAAACTTGCACAATTAGTCTACTCCATAACCAGAATTATACAAAAAAGCTATGCTTAAAATTTTACATGCTTCTTTAACAAAAAGCACCAACCAATGACCCAATTCGATCTTTTAATCACCAAGAAGCACAATATTCCTCCAAAGCACCAAACCCAACCCAAATTATGCAAGTAGACATCAAGTTACCTAAATGTGGTTCAAACTCCAAACGGAACAAACCACACACACATTATGATCCAAATGGATAAATGAGGGTTTATGGTTTCCCTAACTTGAAGAACTTGGAATCTTAGAGAGGGTTTTATTTGTGTAAGGATAGAAGAAATATGGTAATGGTGATGAAAATAACTAAAAAGAAAGTTTTATAAACCATAAAAATTTTATCCCTTGAGTTAGAGAGCAAGAGCCAAAAGAATCCAAGAAAAGGCACACAAATTACTTGATTACAAAGTAGACTTAGGTTCGCTTTCTATACCCATAGGTTACCTCCAATATCTACTAGGACTAGGAACAACTAGTCCTCTAAGAACTAGGACTGGCATTAGGATTGCTTATCATGGCTTCTTCTGCTTATCTTGTTGAAAAGCAATCTCAAAAGCCGTTTGGTAACGGATGCTTATAAACACTTTTGGAAAGACGGTTCAATTTGGGCAGCTTTTGAAAGGAGTTTGGAGGTTGTTGTCAAAAGTTGTTTATGTTGCCACTTTTAAAAATTAGCAGCAATCCCAAATCAAGCCTAAGTTATAAATCGAAACTTGTCCCTAACTTCATCCCTCCCCAAGTGTCGGAGCATCCAGACTTGTGGGACACCGGCTTTTGGTCATCGACCCCTTACTCTCAGCTGCCTTTTCTTTATCAATTTCATAATTTGTAGAGATCGTCCAATTCTACTACTCTAGATTGTTCTCAGATTCTAGTAGTCCTTGTAGAGCAGTACTCACGTCCAAGGCTTTTAGCCCCACCGAGATGGATCTGCATAACCCTCCACAGACTGAAATTTTGCTAGAAGCTTTCAGAGTCCTCCATAATGTGGTGAAGTCTTCTTGAAGATTTATGAAGCCTTCATAGTCTTCTAGATGTTCTAGAGTCTTCTATAGGAAATATCTAGGCTCTAAAATAATCTCTGAAATATTCTGTTTACAGAAGTTTCATGTAAGCCCTTTGAAGCACTATAAATAAGTGGGAGGCTCATTTGATCCTCATCACCTAAGAAGTCGTAAACTCTCTCTAGTATAGTAAAGTTTTCAATCTTTAATCTCTCTTTTGATCCACATTTTTTTCATTATCGTCTTAAAGCTGGCACGGTTCTTCGAGTAGGAAGCTTGTGAGCTGCACGGGTCGAAGTATAGGCAAAAACACTAAGTCCGTGACAAGTATCAAAGCAAAGGTCAGTCGATATCACGTCGACATTTGGTAATGTCCAAGAAGGACCTGCGTTGCCTAAGGAGAGGCACGACAAGACCATCAAGAGGGGAAAGAGCAAGGAGCCTACGATTGAACGTAGACTTGCTGATCTTGCGGAGTGCTTTGAGGTCTTGAAGACGGGGTCGAGGGACATAGAGATGCACATGGACTCCGTGGAGCAAAGCAACATGAGGCTAGAGGGGTACTACGACGGGCTGGAGAGTAACGTCGCTTCGTCCATGGTAATCTATTGGGAGCAATTCCAAGATATTTGATCCGCACTTGAAGAGGAGCTCAAGGGACATCGTACGGAGATTAAGGCTTTGCACGGAAAGGTCTGAGGCTACTAGGAGCTAAAGATTATGGTCGAGAGTTGCGAAGAACTCAACACCAAAGTTTTCATTCTGGAAAAGACCGTTGCGAATGGTGGACCTTCGAGTAGGAAGACACCGAGGAGAAGGAAGATCCCCGAGCCAAAATCCTTCGATAGGGAGTGAGATGCTAAAGAAGTTAAAAAAATTTTGTGGAACGTAGAGCGATATTTCAAGACCTTGCATATCAACGATGACGCCGAGAAGGTGGATATTGCTTCACTCTACTTCACCGATAATGCTATGTTGTGGTGGCGTCGTATGTGCATGGAAGCCAAGAAGGATTTTTGCTCGATATATACTTGGAAGGTTCTCAAGAAGGAGATCAAGTCTCAGTTCTATCCAGAGAATGTTGAGTTTGCAGCGAGTCGGAACTTGCGGCAACTCAAGCACACCAGGGCGAGCAAAGAGTATATTGCGGAGTTCACATGCTTGATGCTCGCGATATCTAGCATGAGCGAGGAGAATCGCTTATTCTTCTTCCTTGATGGACTTCAACCGTGGGCTACTCAAGAATTACAGCAACAGAGGGTGCAAGACTTGAACACCGTCGTGACAGCAGCCAAGAGGCTCGTCGAGTACATGTAGGACGACAATGATGCCAAGGCCACGGCAAAGACCACCAAGGAGAATGGTGGGGGAGAACAGGAGAGCTCTTCTAAGGAGGGTCCGTCCAAGGGAAAGAAGCGCGAGAAGGCCAGCCCCGAACGAGTAGTTTCGTGCTTCATATGTGGAGAAAATCACTTTGCTCGAAATTGTCTGATGAGGAGCATACGTGTCAATGTCGTCTAAACCAAGGAGGTGGAGGACGAGGAGTGCGAAATGGGTGCGTACATGGGAGCGTTGCACTTAATGTCGTCAAGACCAAGTATGTTGTGTCGAAGACTCCGATCAGGGAGCTCGTGTATGTTGACGTGAGGATCAATGGCATGAGCATACGGGCATTGGTTGACACGGGCACCACTCACAACTTCATCGCGAACACGGAGGTCCGTCGCTTGGGTCTAGCCTTCGAGAAAGATTCAATCAAGATGAAGGCGGTGACGTGCCCCATGTAGGGGGTAGCTAAGAGGGTTCGCATATCGGTAGAAAATTGGTCGGGTGTTACTAATTTTACTGCTACATCATTGGACGACTTCAAGATAATACTGGACATAGATTTCCTAAAAGTGGCGTAGGCAGTTCCGATGCCATATTTCAGAGTCGTTGGATTCATAGGGAAGGCTCGTCGTGCACGATGAAAGTTGCACGAGGAAAGCCGTCAAAGAAAAAGCTATCTCAGTCATTCAGCTCAAGGAGGGCAGAAAAAGGGAGACGGCCTACTTAATGGTGCTCGAGTGAAGGACTTTGAGGAGAAAGATCTTTCGAACGAGACACAGGGTGTTGCAAAGGGGTGTCCCGATGAGTCACTTCCGCGGAGGGAAGTGGATCGTGCTACCAAGTTGGGCATGAATACAGAGAAGCACGTTGTGGACTACGCGGAGGCAAAGGCAACAAAGTGGAGTGGCTCATGCAAGGAGCTGCTCAAAGGTCATGGTGGAAGTTCGGGTCGACATAGTTGCAATATGACTTGCATGTGCGAAGGTGTGGAGAACTATGTGCAACCATGAGATAAGGTGGATCGACGATCTGACAGCTCGCACGAGCCTCTTTCTGTGGCGAGGACATAGACCAAGGTCAAAGTTGGTGTGGCAAACCAGTTTACTTCCAATCTTGAGGAGAAAATGGTCAAGTTTGGAAAGCGCCGCATGAGACGCACGAAGAAGGGATGACGCGCAACAACCATGCCTATGATAGTAGATGTCATTCCGAGACTTGGTGCACCTGTCGACAAGAGCGTCGACGAAATAGGTGGGGGAGAGTATGCCCAAAGTTTTTTGCCCTATCGAGATGGATCTGCATAACCCTCCACGAATCAGAGTTTTGCTGGAAGCTTCCAGAGTCCTCCAAAATGTGGTAGAATCATTTTGAAGATTCATGAAGTCTCCATAGCCTCCTAGATGTTCTAGAGTCTTCCATAAGAAATATCTAGGCCCTAGATTAATCCCCTAGAATATTATATTTCCAGAAGCTTCATGTAAACCCTTTGAGGCATTATAAATAAGTGTGAGGCTCATTTGTTCCTCACCACCCAAGAAGTCGTAAACTCTCTCTAGTATAGTGAAGTTTTCAATCTCCAAATCTCTCTCTTTTGCTCTACATTGTTCTCATTATCGCCTTAACGATCTAGCTAAGCATGTAGGAAATGTTGGCACGGATCTTCGAGTAGGAAGCATGTGCGTCGCACGGATCGAAGTGTAAGGAAAAGTACTAAATCTTTGACGAATAGTTATTGTTGAGTCAGCATGAAGAGGATGACGATGGGACAACGTCTTCTGATACTGCTTTGGACATCTATGCGCTGCTTGGTACTTTCCATAAAGAAGAAACTAAATAAAAAGGACTAATAATCCTAATCCTAATCCTAATCATGAGAGATCCTCCAAGATCAATACTTATTTAGAGAAGCAATACATTTATGTTGGAAAGAGCTTCTCCCCCTCGGATTGTCGATACTACATTGCTTAATTCCCTTCTTTCATGTGCAATTAGAAATGATGCCCCGATCAAGTGTTGTATCCCCTTTCCTCCTGGAATAAATCTTTGTTCATCAGTAAAGCTTCTGCCACTAAATTATGTCCTTAGGAGCTATCAAACTGCGAGTTTTCTGAAACTCCTCCGTTCTTCATAGCTCTCGCCATCAAAAGTATAAAAGACTACTTGCATTTACTAAACGCTTGGCTTGCAATGTCTGTTAGCAAGGGGACTGGATCCTCCTTCATTGGGTTTGCCTCTACATGAAATTTCATCACATCCTTTACGAGCCCACACTTCTTCTCTTTGTGGTACATCATAGCCTCTTGTCTACAAAGATATTGTCCCCAGTGTCACTTGGCAAACATACCTTCTAACGAAGATAAATTTGCGAACTGTGGGGGAGAATGTTACGCACAAAAATTTGCGTCCCTACGAGACGGACTTGCATAACTCTTCACGGACCGGGATTATGCTGGAAGTTTTCGGAACTTTCTAGAAGATGGTGGAATCATCTGGAAGACTCGGAAATATTCTAGAAGATGGTGGAATTCTCTTGAAGACTCGGGATCTTTCATGAAGACTCATGAACTTTCTAGATGTTCTAGAAGCCTCCTTATAAATATCTAGGTTCTAGAGTTTCCTATAATAATCCCTGAAATATTATGTTTCCAGAATTTTCTTGTAAGTCCTATGGGCACTATAAATAAGTGGGAGGCTCATTTGCTCCTCACCACCCAAAGTTGTACTCTCTCTCTCTAGCAAAGTGAAGTTTTAATCTTCCAATCTCTCCCTTTTGCTCCACATTGTTCTCAATATCGCATTAGTGATCTAGCTAATTGTTTGGAGAAGGCTGACACGGGTCTTCGAGTAGGAAGCTTGTACGCCGCTAAGTCCGTGACAATCAGCAGATAACACTAGTCTAGAGCATCAGTAGATAACACTAGTCTATGTTGCACGAATACGGACACAATACGGATATGGACGCTTTCAGATATGTACAATAAGTAGTAAACTATGTTGCATGATATAAACAAGATACGGACAAAATACGGGTACGGAAATCAATTTGTTACATCTGTGCAACATAGACACTAGCAGAAGTCGTTACAGAATTCCAAGAGAGAGCAACAATAGTATAGGTAAACGCACGACCAGTAGCAGTAGTAGTAGCGGCGCGAAGATACACGACCAAAGATAGCCAATAAATAGCAAAGATCGGTGCATCAGGATGCACAGACAAGGGAGCAAAAAACAGTAGATATCAGCATACGGGTATACACGACCAACTCTGAAAATCTCTGTCCCTAGTTCGTACTCAGTACTGAATTTATTGATTTTTCATGAATGAATTATGGCTGGGGTCTATTTTATTACAATTTTATCCTTCTTTTATGCATAAAAAGCAAAAACTTCACCTGCCTGGATGTGGTCCGCCCATTCATCATTTAGTTATTTACTATAATTAGAAACAGAGAAGCAATTTGACTTTCTCGATAAAATTTCCCAACAAAATAAATGTTGGAGAGGGAAAGAAGGAAGGAAGGATGAATCACCTCAATTGTGGCCCAGACGGCGAAGGCGAGGGGAACCCAGTTGGAGAAAGGGACGAGGAATCGCTCAATGGCCCAAGCAAAGAAACCCAACGGAATCAAGAAAGGAAGCAGGGGCTTGTCCTCTATGACGTGGCTGAAGAACTCCTTCGCTTCCTTGGCATAGAAGCTCCTCAAGCTCTTCTTCCTCGCCATCACTCTCTCCCCTCCTCCTCCTTCTTCCTCCTCCTCTCTTTCTAGTTCTTGGGAAATGGAGAGGAAGGGTGGGGGGTCAACGACTCCATTTCACTTCGTTCGTGAACGCACTATTTGCCCATTGGGAGAGAAAAAGTAAACTAATATCCCCACTTTGGCTTTGGATGACGAACAAGGAAAGGAAGCATCGGGGATTCTTCTCGTGCTTTACTTTTCTTTTTTTCCTACTCTCTCTCTCTCTCTCTCTCTCTCTATGATGACAATAATTGACTTTGTTTCGTATTTGAAAGAAAAAAATTATTAATCTTGACCAAAACTGCAAATAAGTTGGTTGGATTTTTTTTAGTATCTGCAGTTTTTACCATACAAAAATAACCATCCACAACTCATGTGAAAGTAGCATTTGGTATTATTACACATGGAAATCTTTTCTTTTTTTTTTTGATGTTTGGTTTGATATTAATTAGAAAAAAATTATAACCGGTCATTTTTTGAATTTCGAAAGCTATACACAAAAGAGTTATCAAAAAGCGTTTTATTTTGTTGCTACTTTTTCGAAAATAAATAGTTCATTTTAGAAAGTTGTACCAAAATCAGATTAAGATTAGGGTTTGTTTGGATGTTGATTAGGTTTATCAAACAAACTAAAGTAACTTACTAGAGTTGCTTCAAATTAGATTTTGGAGTTTGGACAAGTGTTTTAAAAATAGGAATCGACCGGAGGTTCAATCGGTTGTTACGTGAATCGATAACTTTTCGGACCAGATAAGTGTCTTTTCAAAAAATTTGTCGTAAATAAATATTTTTGTAAAAAATCAGTGTCTATAAGAGAATTGAACTTGAGTTACTTAGATTAATCTAGTGATTGAACAAACTGGTTGAATCGGTTGACCCGATTTAGTCCATTGTATGGGTTGATCTTCGTCCCAATTTTTTAAATAGTGGTTTGGATTGTTAAACTCAAGTACAGTATTAATCAATTTTAAAATATAAATTTTAACAAATATGAATATTCATTAGTACTCAGTAACAAATCAGTACTAATTTTTTGTTATAGAAGAAAGAAAACAATTTTAGAAACACATTCTCTTTCTTCTTTCAAAAGTTGTGTTGTAAATACCTGTTATTGCCAAACATCTAAGTGCCACACGGAGCCTATAGAGGAGCATAGTTTTTGGTATATAACTACAAATCAAATAAAAAATCGGAAAATTTCAACAGTAGCATTAAAGTTTATTTAAATTGCGTAAAAAGAACAAACTTTGGGGAAATTGCAAACTCAGCATCGTCGCGTCCCATTTTTGGGCGTCAAAAATTAACCACCCCTCCACCTGGACATTGTCCAAAAAAAAAAAAAAAATTAATAAAAAAAAAAGGGCGCCCAAATAAGGGGCGCCAAATTTGTTTACTCTCCGAGAAATAAAAAAAAAAATAAAAAAATAAAAAATGGGCGCCCAAAAAAGGGGCGCCAAATTTGTCTACTCTCCGGAAAAGAAAAAAAAAAGGCGCCAAATTTGTCTACTCTCCGGAAAAAAAAAAAAAAAAAAAAAAAATGGGCGCCCAAATAAGGGGCGCCAAATTTGTTTCCTATGCTCCCTGTTCACCGTTCACCAAAATTAATCCATCATTTTTTTTTCCCGCTCACCGAAATTAAATGGTTTTTTTTTTTTTTTTCGGGGATAATGGAAATTCGTAAATGGAAATTAAAAATGGGCGCCCCTTTTTTGGGCGCTATTTTTTTTTTTTCTAATAATATATGCAAATTTGGCGCCCCTTTTTTAGGCGCCATTTTATTTTTTATTTTTTTTTTTTTTCATTGACTAAGCCGGATTAGGGGGGGTTTTTAATTTTTGACGCCCAAAAATGGGGCGCGACGATGCTGAGTTTGCAATTTCCCTAAAGTTTGTTCCTTTTACGCAATTTAAATAAACTTTAATGCTACTGTTGAAATTTTCCGATAAAAAATTGTATAGTTCTTTTTTAGGGTGTGTTTGGTAGGATGGAAAAGTGGGAGGAAGAAAATGGAGGAGAGAAAAGTGAAGTAAAAGATTTATTTTCTCTTGTTTGGTATTGAAGGAAATAGGAAGGAAGGAAAAGTGGAGGGATTACTTTTCCCTCGTAACCTAAGAAATCTAATCCCCCAAAAAGTGGGAGAAAAAGTGGAAGAAAAAACCGAAGCTTGTATTAATTAACAATTATACCCACATATGTATGTATTATTTAAAAATTATTTATGAAGTCAAATAGTAAATAAGTGTTTTTAGTTGAGGGTAGAATTGGTAAACCCTATATTTTTTACTTTCTTTCCTTCCACTTTTTCTTTCATACCAAACAAAGAAAAATGCATCTCTTATCTTTTTCATCCTTGCTACCAAACACAAAATGATCTTTCCTTTCCATATGGAAGGAAAATGTATCCTTATCTTTTTTCCTTCCTTCCACTTTTCCATCCTTCCTACCAAACACATCCTTAAGGTCGTGGGAGCAGACCTTAACGTAAAATACGAAATCTATAATATTATTAAAAGTTAAATAACAATTTAAATTATATTAAAATATTTTAAATATAATTTGAATATATTTAAATTATTTTTTGAAGAAAGTAAATATTATAGATAAACACGATAACTACAACTATGATCCAATCCAGATTACAAAAATAGATCATCTGTTACCTAGAATATCTATGTCAACTTCTATACAAAAAAAATGTGAAAAAATCGTCCAAATATACACTGATTTTCCATCACACGTTAATATATTATAATTATGATTTGTTGTAGATATATTTTTAGAATTTCGGGTATATACCAGGACGGGAGCCACCTTAGGGCTAAGGTGGGCTCCAGCCCCCTACAAAATTTTTATGTTTTTTTTAAACAATTTTTTTATGATTCACATGCCTCGTTAGCAATCACGCGAATAAAACTCGTATTATACGCAAAAAAATTTGTATCTTTCTGAAACATATAATACTTGCGTACTTTTGAATGATATCAGTAGGTAAATTTTAAGCATGCGAAGTTTTAAAACGTGTTCCATATAAATAATTAAAAAAATGCACAAAACGTGGTGGGAACCTGTTTAATTAACCAAAATTGATAACTTATTTAAGAATGTGAAGTTTTTAATCTCAATATTTCTAGTTTTCGAATATTTGACCGAATTTTTTAACGTATTTTATTTGCACTGAGCCACTTTATATTTATATTTTTGCCGTCCCGATTTTATTTTATTTGCCGAATTGGTAACAAAGTTCCAAGGCATGAATCAATCAATGAAACAAAAATATAGATACAAATACGGTTGGAACTATATCCCCTCTAAATCAAAGAGACACCGACAAAGATATTTAAACAAGTGGTTGAGTTGGATGTATGCACTTTTATTAGTTGGATTACTTAGGACGCTAGGACCCTTGCCTGCCTACTTGTATATATCCAACACCAACGCGACGTATAACATCTCAATTTTATAGGTAGGGTAAGTTTGTTGAGAGTTGGAGGAATATAACCTACTCAATCATGAAACAATAAATATGCGTATGAAGAATAGTGTACGAATATATATATATATATATATATATATATATATATATATATTATCGCGAGGGTGACTTCACAAGAATTAGGGTTTCAGAGATATGGGATCCTGGGCTTGGAGAGTCATCCAAGGAAGACGGAGACCCGTCCATCAAAGAAGGAAGAGAAGTCGGAGGAGGGTGGACGACGGTGAGACGCCGAGATAGAGGAAGGGGAAATCGGATGTCAATGCCAGAGCCTAGACAAGTTACCAGAGGAGACATGGGGAGGAGGCTGGATCGACAACACGCGGGATGGAGACCGGACCAATACCCAAAAAGTGCTCCGGCACTGGGGGTCCTGAGGGGGAACACGACGGCACCGACTGGATCCATACCTTCGGGTAATGGACGCAGTGGAAACCCATTGGTGAATAAAGAAACAGGGCTGCATGCTATATTGAGAGACAAAGGTAAATCGAAGATGGGGGAGAATTGTCACGCCCCGCTCCCGTAGGAGCGATCGTCCTCGCTAAGGCATGATGCCGCACGGGCCTAGGTTGCGTCCGTGCAAGGCCAAGTCCAGAAATGGCCGATTTGAGCTAGGCCACAAAGTCGCACAGAGTGTCCCCATTTGCAGCGGAAAGTAAATAAACACAAGTTGAAGCGAATTCAAACTCTTTATTGATATTCAAGAAGTTTATAAACGGCGCTAGGCCGATATTACAAATCGCTCAAGCTCTCTCTCTCTGAAACATAAAAGGCGTGCCAAGTGGCTTACAACATGGAATGATTCATGGCGATGTTCCGATACATTATGCCATGTATATGGTGCTCCAGCTCCTTACAACGCTCCAAGGCTCCAGAGATAGCTCTGCGCCGTAGCACGTTCGAGGAAAGCTCCGCACCCGACGACGTCTCATGCATCCTGCAAGCAGACTGTGGGGTTATCAGTACATTGTTATGCACTGGTGGGGAGGCTAGCTCGCCCACAATGCTATCATTACCAAACACGTTCTATTTACTTTCGTGTACCATCTATCATTCATTGTCTTTCTAATCTTGCCTTAGGATCCGTTTCATGCATATTTCATAACCTATCTCGTGTTGCCAAATTCAATGTGTTGCATGGAAATACATGCATGACTTACCCATACTTACCGTCCGGCCTTCCCTGTCCAAAGTAAACCAAGTTAGTCAACAATTCATAGGAAATAACTTAACGTGATTCATGTGAACTTTTCAATGTCAAGGGCGTGCCCCTGCCTCGAATCCTAGCACGTCGTAGGCGTATTTTCTAACTCCTTTGCCGAAGTACTCTCGATTATCTGGTGTGTTATATTCAAGCCTGTTCAGAAGGCACTTCATTTAGTTAACTTAGACTACTTTAATTTCAATGCAAGAACTTGCACGTGGATTGCCACCAGCATAGTCCACTTAAATCTATATGCACCGGTCGCTGGCATCACAAGCCATTTTGGACATCTTTCTCCCTTGGTAATTTCTCACTTATCATAGCATGCGGCTGGAACACCTTGATAGTCTCTTTGAAATATTCCACACTTACGTTTCCTGTGGTGGCCAAGCCCACACCCAGGTTGCCCGTAAGCCCCTTTTGATTCCGTCTAGGCCGGCAGATCCCCCATTTGATCATGCTGCGGAATCCCTTCTTCTTCACGGCCACGGTATTCCCCCCTCGTCCGTGCCGTTTGTCCACGACCATTTCGTATTAACTTGTCTTTTTAACTTAACGGCTGTCTCTGAGCCGTAGGCTAACCCTTAGCCTTAATGCGTTATCGACCAGGTTGGCGTCCGTGCAGCGCGGATAGCAAGTCCCGTTGCACGTGCCCGTCATACCTGTCGCTAACGTCTTTCATGTCTTATCTTTTATTCACTCTTTCATTTCTTTCTGTCACTTGTTCGTTCATTCATTCATTTTTCACATATTCATTCATTCATTCATACATTATGCAACTCTCCGTACGGGAGTCGCCTTGGCGACCCATCGGTCCCGAAGTCTTTCAATGTTGCTATACTCTACTCGGAACGACTATGTCGATAGTCTTCCGTTTCATTGTTGTAACCCATTCATTGTTTCATTGTTGAACGCGTAAGGGACTTGAACGTAAGCTTGTGCCTTAGCACTAGCGTGGAGCGCGGTACGAGAGTTCTCATATTTTTTCATGTTTCTTTTCATATTCTATACAAGCATGCAAGATGGGATTATTCCCTTAGCTAGGTGCGTTGAGTCATTCATTTATTAGCATGCGCGGTGTTGACGCCTAGCGATTCTAGCAATAGTGTCCGTAATGTTATGTGTCTAGGCTAAGCAATGACGGGTTCATTGGAGCCACCCACCTTAGCGATGTTCGCATCGGCCGAGCGACACTCCGAGTGCGCCTTTGAAAGTCTAAGTCTGGATTCATCTTGACGGGCCAATGTAAGCCTTACATCGATTCTTCATCAGGTCGATGCCAACTCTTCGGGTCGACGGCTCGTTTGAGTTGTTGCACTTGCCGTTTTTGAATCGGCGTTCTGCTAGGACGGAGCGGGTCATTACATAATACACCACTCAAAACAAGTCTCGTCCTCGAGACTTCCTGAGTGCAGGTCATCCTACCTTTTTCTAACTCTTGTCGTGTGCGTATCATAGACAATTCCTATCGACTGGCTTTATCGCTCGATGGCATCGAGCTATACTCGATACCCTTCCAAGTTCCGTGTCTGCATACGTTTGGTCGATTTTATTGAATAACTTTTTATTTATTTTAGAGTTGATGATACTTCTTCAATTCAAGCGTTTCTTCGACTTGGTTGCTATTTCGACGTGTCATGGGACTGAAATGGTCGCACGAGGTACGTTATAATTTATAAAATACGAGAGACGTAAGCTGAGGCAAACTCACTCATTCGTTCACGTGCATCTCAATACCCACCTGCAGCTGCATTCGAGTTCATCATATCGCTGAGTTTGGATTGTGCACGCATTCAAGGCGTCCCCCGAATACGTACATTTCAAGCAAGCTTAGCGACTAGCGAAGTCGGACAAGCTACTCGTGATAGTTTCGATTTGCCGATCGTTTTGCTAACTTCGATTTAAAACCGAACTCATGTGTGCATCACATATCGTTTATCTCGATCCTCGAGATGATTCGATTCGCTTCTCAAGCGCTCTTGTCAACGAAATCAATACGATTTCTTCTTAGCGGGGTCGACCAAGTCTAAGTACTTTCTGTTCGATTCGAGACCAAGTATCGCACTATCATCGAGTACGTCTTCCAATCAATGATTCAATTCGTTATACCAACTTTACTTTGTGCATCATCCATTTCTATCATTTCCTTCGTTTGGGGCCAATCTTGTCGTCGTTTACGCACACTCCCAGTTCCCCGTTCTACTCTAAGTCTTGTTGTAATGACCCGCTCTGCCCTAGCGAAACGCCGATTCAAACGGCAAGTGCAACGATTCAAATGAGCCGTCGACCCGAAGAGTTGCGTTGACCTGAGGAAGAATCGATGCAAGGCTTACATTGGCCCGTCAAGATGAATCCAGACTTAGACTTTCAAAGGCGCGCTCGGAGTATCGCTCGGCCGATGCGAACATCGCTAAGGTGGGTGGCTCCGATGAACCCGTCTTTGCTTAGCCTAGACATAAAACAATACGGACACTATTGCTAGAATCGCTAGGCGATAACACCGCGCATACTAATAAATGGCTCAACGCACCTAGCTAAGAGAATAATCCTATCTTGTATGCTTGTATAGAATATGGAAAGGAACATAGAAAATGTGAGAACTCTCGTACCGTACTCCACGCTCGTGCTAAGGCACAAGCTTACGTTAAAGTTCCCTATATGCTCAACAATAAAACAATGAATGGTTTACAACAATGAAACGGGAAGACTATCGACATAGTCGTTCCGAGTAGAGTATAGCAACATTGAAAGGCCACGGGACCGATGGGTCGCCAAGGCGACTCCCGCACAGGGAGTTGCAAAATGTATAAATGAATGAATGAATGAATGAATAAGTGAATGAATGAATGAATATGTGAATGAAATGAAACAATGAACAAACGAACAAGTAAAAGAAAGAAAAGAAAGAATGAAGAAAAGATAAGAAAGAAAGGAATGGTTAGCGACAGGTGTGACGGACACGTGCAACGGGGCTCGCTACCCGCGCTGCACGGACGCCAACCTGGTCGATAACGCATTATGGCTAAGGGTTAGCCTACGGCTCGGAGATAGCCGTTAAGTTAAAATGACAAAAAAAACGAAATGGTCCTGGACAATCCACTAGTATACGGGAGGTGGGAGATATAAGGGATTTCCAGCGGCACGGTCAAAGTGTGAAGGACGTGCCGGTCCGGACGGAAATCAAAATTTGGCTTACATACAGGCCTGGGTACGGGCTTGGCCACCAGGGGACGTAAGGCCGGGTATTTCAAAAGACTATCAGGGTGTACCAAGCCGCACGCCATGATAGATGAGAAATTACCAAGGGGAAAGACATGTCCAAATTGGCTTGTGATGCCAGCGACCGATGCATATAGATTAAGTGGGCTTTACTAGTAGCAATCCACGTACAAGTCCTTGCATTGAAATCAAAGTAGTCTAAGTTAACTAAATGAAGTACCTTCTGAACAGGCTTGGATATAATACACTAGATAATCGAGAGTACTTCAGCAAAGGAGTTAGAAAATACGCCTACGACGTGCTAGGACCCGAGGCAGGGACACGCCCTTGACATTGAAAGTTCACATGAATCACGTCAAGTTATTTTCTATAAATTGTTGACTAACTTGGTTTACTTTGGACAGGTAAGGCCGGACGGTAAGTATGGGTAAGTCGTGCATGTATCTCCATGCAACAAATTAAATTTGGCAACACGAGATAGGTTATGAAATATGCATGAAACTGATCCTAAGGCAAGATTAGAAAGACAATGAATGATAGACGGTGCATGAAAGTAAATAGAACGTGTTTGGTAATGATAGCATTGTGGGCGAGCTAGCCTCCCCACCAGTGCATAACAATGTACTGATAACCCCACAGTCTGCTTGCAGAATGCAGGAGACGTCGTCGGGTGCGGAGCTTCCCTCGAACGTGCTAAGGCACGGAGCTATCTCTGGAGCCTTGGAGCATTGCAAGGAGCTGAAGCACCATATACAGGACATAATGTATCGGAACATTGCCATGAATCATTCCATGTTGTAAGCCACTTGGCACGCCTTTTATGTTTCAGAGAGAGAGAGTGCTTCAGCGATTTGTAATATCGGCCTAGCACCGCTTGTAAACTTCTTGAATATCAATAAAGAGTTGAATTTGCTTCAATTTGTGTTCATTTACTTTCTGCTGCAAATGGGGACACTCTGTGCGACTCTGTGGCCTAGCTCAAATTGGCTGTTTCTGGACATAGCCTTGCACGGGCGTAACCTAGGCCCGTGCGATATCACACCTTAGCGAAGACGATCGCTCCTTCGGGAGCGGGGCGTGACAGATTGGTATCAGAGCACGACTTTACGTCCTTGGACTTCATTTCGATTCTCTCAGTTTTGAAAGCTCGTTAAAACAAAAGAAGTGTATGCTCTCTCTCGTTGTGCCTTGGGATGTTCCATACAATAAGTCTAATATTTTCAAAAGCTCGTAGGAGTACTCGGTTGGACGAGATCGATAGGCGAAGGCCTTTGTGCCACCACGACGGACTTGAGTTGGAAGGAACCGATGCTAAGAGTTAGCAAATGCAGTACGTGCTTGAATGAGCTTACGCTGACATCAAACAAGTACACGAGACCAAAGTATAGTTCGAACGGGATGGTTATGTACGCAGCCTTTTGGCTAAGTTGTGCAGAGTATCGCGCACCTAGACCTTCTGGTGCAAACGAGTTGCGAGTGAGATCGACTATCGCTCGAACGAGAATAAGTGAGCATGCGAACTCGAATATAGCCCGCACGGGATAGCTATGCACACGGCGTTTTGGCTAAGTTGTGCCCCGTGTCGCGTACCTCGACTTCTGGTGCAATCGAGTTGCGAGCGATATCAAGTACCGCTCGGTCGGAAACGGAGTTATACTTAGAGTGTATATCGATAGGAACGCTATCAAACTAACGCTTAGGCGTGCACGAAAGATTGGCTTGGATTTTGACGATTAGTGCAAACGACTTAGTACGTCGAGGCGACGTGAACGATTACGCTAGAGATCCGTCGAACGAATCTGAAGGATGTCTTAGCGCATGACGCGAACGTGATTGGGGACTAAATCGTATGGCTTGAATCCGAGTGGTGTATGTGATAGGTTCGGAGAAGAATAAGAATGAGTGTCGACGACTTATCGAGTGGCTCGAACCCTGAGTGGTGTATGGACGTCATAGAAATTGTTCAAGCGAGACTAAAGGATTTACGGATCGTACAAGTATGTCGGCAAGCGATGCGATCGCGCAAAGCCTTAGAACGTGTCACGCTTAGTTGGCCATGACTTCAAAAGTCCCGAATGAGATATCGTTGGACAACTTGTCAATGGGCAACGTGAGTTAGAAAATGGTTCGGAACAATGAATGAAAATGAATGGTCTTGATCGAAGAAACTTAGAGGATCGCGTGTACGATTTCGGATCGAGTTGAATGAACTTGTGACTTGAGTTTGGACAACGATCTTGAAACTAACTTGAGAAATAGCGATCGAACTTGATCTTGAATATTGAAGAAATTGTGGAGTATACAACTCGAACAACAGCATCAATGCACGACTCGAAATCGGTTGCAAAGGAAGATCGTCAGGTTACGTATATCGTCGATGGTATTGAGGCGTATCAAAGATCGATATGCGATAACTCGGGGGTACTCTGACTCGACGAATGACGATCGTGCAAATGTCATTGTTTCGATGGATGCTATACTCGGGATATTGAAATGTATCGAGGAAATGATAAACTTGGCTTGAGGATTTACTAGTTGAACGAATGGCAAACAAACTATCGAACTGGAATCTTGACTTGGATGAAAATGAAATGCTTGGATTTACTTCGACGATAACTCCAACGTCGACATTCTTGTCTTATGCGAGCGCAACTCCAGCCTCGCACATGCGTTGCGTCGATTAGGGCAATCACTCCGCGAGAGCGCTGGTATGGTGATTCATACAGCGAGGGTGATTGAACTAGCATGGCATGGCAATTTGTGTGCTTCGACTTGTGGTTTGACGCGAAGGTGAACTTGAGAATGACTTGGTGTACTTTATGATTGAACTCGAGGATTGAGTAGGTCCAATTCGCGTTTCAAAAATGAATTAGTCTAGACGCAAGCAAGAGTTACGCCCCGATGAGAATGATTATTCCGCGGGAGCGTTGTATGGTGATTCATGAACCACCGTGGATAATCGGACTCGCGTGAGATTGGAACACAATGTATTGTCAAGAGCTAGACGACCTCGTGATTGAATACATGAATTGGTTAGAATTAGTGAATTGAATGGAATTAAATATGTGTAACGATGTCTTGATGCGAATTAGGTGATCGTGCTCGATGTTTAGAAATCTGAGTGACGCGAGCTTGGGTAGAAAATCCCGTACTACCGACTTTGGTTTGACCCTAGGATTGGGGTCAGTGTTGGCATTATTGTTGGAGAACTATGATTCCAATCCTGACATTGACTTAGCCTTGAGAAATGGCCTAGCGGTTAGGCGAGACGCCCTGTTTCAAGTGTTTGCAATCAAAAGATTGATCTTAAGGATTGACATGGATGGATTGAATGATGCAAGAATAGGAAACCCTGCTCACGAGATTCGGCTGACATGCATATATTTCAGGGATGCCTGAGTATGTGCACGATGCGACTCGAGTGAGAATGACGAATTCTCTATCATACGGCTTGGCTGAATGCATGTATTTTGGGGATGCCTGGAATGCGTGCACGATCCAGCCAAGTGATACGTTGAGTTCAAGCATGACTTGAGGAATGGAAGAGTGTCGAGAACTTGAAATCGTATTAAAGGAAAGGAATGATACTAGTACGAGCGTGGCTCGGAATCAAAGAAACGTGTAGGCAGAGTGTGCATAAACGACGACGAGATTAGCCCTAAACAAGTGAATGGTATGGAATCGATATCGTGCAAGTAAAAGTTGGTATAACGAATTGGACCATTGATAGGAAGATATACTCGATGATAGTGCAATACTTGGTCTTGAATCGGACGAAATTTCTTAGACTTGGTCCACCCCGCTAAGTAGAAATCATACTGATTTCGTGGACAAGAATGCTTGAGAAGCGAATCGGGTCATCTCGATGACCGAGATAAACGAAAGTAAGTTTGCCTCAGCCTACGACCCACGCATTTGACGAATTACAACGTGCCTCGTACGACCATTCAAGTCCCATGACACGAAGAAATAGCAACCAAGACGAAGAAGCACTTGAATTAAATAAGTACCATCAACTCTAAAATGAATGAAAAGTTATTCAATAAAATAGACCAAACGTATGCAGACACGAAACTTGGAAAGGTATCGAGTATAGTTCGGTGCCATAGAACGATAGAGCCGTTCGATAGGGATTGTTTAAGAAATACGACGACGCGAGTTAAGAAAATGGTAGGATGACCTGCACTCAGGAAGTCTCGAGGACGAGACTTGTTTTGAGTGGTGTATTATGTAATGACCCGCTCTGTCCTAGCGAAACGTCGATTCAAACGGCAAGTGCAACGATTCAAATGAGCCGTCAACCTGAAGAGTTGCGTCGACCTGAGGAAGAATCGATGCAAGGCTTACATTGGCCCGTCAAGATGAATCCAGACTTAGACTTTCAAAGGTGCGCTCGGAGTATCGCTCGGCCGATGCGAACATCGCTAAGGTAGGTGGCTCCGATGAACCCGTCTTTACTTAGCCTAGATACATACCAATACGGACACTATTGCTAGAATCGCTAGGCGATAATACCGCGCATGCTAATAAATGACTCAACGAACCTAGCTAAGGGAATAATCCCATCTTGTATGCTTGTATAGAATATGAAAAGGAACATGGAAAATGTGAGAACTCTCGTACCATACTCCACGCTTGTGCTAAGGCACAAGCTTACGTTAAAGTTCCCTATACGTTCAACAATGAAACAATGAATGGTTTACAACAATGAAACGGAAAGACTATCGACATAGTCGTTCCGAGTAGAGTATAACAACATTGAAACGCCACGGGACCGATGGGTCGCCAAGGCGACTCCCGCACAGGGAGTTACAAAATGTATAAATCAATGAATGGATGAATAAGTGAATGAATGAATGAATATATGAATGAAATAAATCAATAAACAAACGGACAAGTGAAAGAAAGAAAAGAAAGAATGAAGAAAAGATAAGAAAGAAAGAAATGGTTAGCGACAGGTGTGACGGGCACGTGCAACGGGGCTCGCTACCCGCGCTGCACGGACGCCAACCTGGTCGATAACGTATTATGGCTAAGGGTTAGCCTACGGCTCGGAGACAGCCGTTAAGTTAAAATGACAAACAAAAAGAAAAACCAAAAGGTCGTGGACAATCCACTAGTACACGGGAGGTGAGAGATATAAGGGATTTCCAGCGGCACGGTCAAAGTGTGAAGGACGTGCCGGTCCGGATGGAAATCAAAATTTGGCTTACGCACAGGCCTGGGTGCGGGCTTGGCCACCAGGGGACGTAAGGCCGGGTATTTCAAAAGACTATCAGGGTGTACCAAGCCGCACGCCATGATAGGTGAGAAATTACCAAGGGGAAAGACATGTCCAAATTGGCTTGTAATGCCAGCGACCGATGCATATAGATTAAGTGGACTTTGCTGGTGGCAATCCACGTGCAAGTCCTTGTATTGAAATCAAAGTAGTCTAAGTTAACTAAATGAAGTACCTTCTGAACATGTTTGTATATAATACACCAGATAATCGAGAGTACTTCGGCAAAGGAGTTAGAAAATACGCCTACGACGTGCTATGACTCGAGGCAGGGACACGCCCTTGACATTGAAAGTTCACATGAATCACGTCAAGTTATTTTCTATGAATTGTTGACTAACTTGGTTTACTTTGGACAAGAAAGACCGGACGGTAAGTATGGGTAAGTCGTGCATGTATCTCCATGCAACACATTGAATTTGGCAACACGAGATAGGTTATGAAATATGCATGAAACTGATCCTAAGGCAAGATTAGAAAGACAATGAATGATAGACGGTGCACGAAAGTAAATAGAACGTGTTTGGTAATGATAGCATTGTGGGCGAGCTAGCCTCCCTACCAGTGCATAACAATGTACTGATAACCCCACAGTCTGCTTGTAGGATGCAGGAGACGTCGTCGGGTGCGGAGCTTCCCTCGAACGTGCTAAGGTGCGGAGCTATCTCTGGAGCCTTGGAGCGTTGCAAGGAGCTGAAGCACCATATATAGGACATAATGTATCGGAACATCGTCATGAATCATTCCATGTTGTAAGCCACTTGGCACGCCTTTTATGTTTCAGAGAGAGAGAGAGTGCTTGAGCGATTTGTAATAGCGACCTAGCGCCGATTGTAAACTTCTTGAATATCAATAAAGAGTTGAATTTGCTTCAATTTGTGTTCATTTACTTTCCGCTGCAAATGGGGACACTCTGTGCGACTCTGTGGCCTAGCTCAAATCGGCCATTTCTGGACATAGCCTTGCAAGGGCGCAACCTAGGCCCGTGCGGCATCACGTCTTAGCGAGGACGATCGCTTCTGCGGGAGCGGGGCGTGACACTTGTTGCCCCAAGTCTATCGTCCGTCCAGACGATACTGTAATGTCAGTCACATAAGTTCCATCACTCGTCATAGGATCGTCTACCTATCCGCTAGGTCGTCTCACAGGGTCATAGTTACAAGTCAAGTCCGTGGCTTATCGTGCAAGGCCGTTGCACGACGCTCGCCCCAAATCCTATAGTCAAACCATTTGTTCGTTTGTACGGGAGTTTCTACCCGAGTTTGCTTCACTCAAACTTCTAAACATCAAGCAGCGTTCACCCTATTTGCATCAACACATTCTTCGTTCTACGTTCGAGCTCGTTTAGGAAAGTCATCCTACGATAGGTTGTCCTTAATTGAATCCTCGACAAGTTATTATCGTGCGTCCGTACTAGCAATTATCATAGTCTATCTCTTCAAGTATGTTTTGATACAGTTCATCTATCCAATTCACGTAGTCGATCACAAGGTCGTCTAGCCTTGCAATATGTCATGCCCCAATCTCACGCAAGTCTGATTATCCACGGCGGACATGAATCACCATGTCGACATTCCCGCGGGATAATCGTTCTCATCGGGACGTAACTCTTGCGTTGCGTCTAGACTTTGCTTATTTTCGATACGCGGATTGGGTCTACTCAATCCTCAACTTTACTTTGCCGTCTATTATACGTCCGATCAATCCTCAAATTCGCCTTCGCTTCAAACCACAAGTCGAAGCAAATCAAAATAGCCATATCAAGGTATTTCGAGTCGATCATTTCCGCTGGACATGAATCACCATGCCAACGCTCACGCGGAACGATCGTCCCAAATCTGACGTGATGCATGTACGAGGCTGGAGTTGCGCTTGCACAAGACAAGATCGTTGTCGTTGTGGTTATCACCGAACAATCAAGTCACTTTTCTTCCTCATTCCAAACATTCATTTCCAACATAGCATCCTTCAAAATAATAACTTTTAACACGATCATCATTCATCGCATCAGAGTACCCTCGAGTTATCGTACATCGATCTTTGATACGCCTTAATACCATTGATGATGTACATAACCTGACGATCTACCTTTTGCAACGAATTCCAAGTCGTGCAACTTAATTTCCTCAATTCACATTGTCGCGTGCTAACTCTTCATCGAGCAACATCAATTCCAATTTCTTAGTCATTCTCGTATCTTCAAATCAATGTTTCCTATGCACGCTATCTTCCGACCGTGCTATTTCCGATCTCGTCCATGAGTAATTCACCTTAACTCAAGTTTCAATCCATTCAACTAAATTCAAAATCGCATGCACGATCTTCTATGTTTCCTCGATCAAGTGTCACTACCACTTTTCTAGCTTGAGGGTATTTTGATCATTTTCAAAATTTTGGAATTTAATTTGGAATTATTATTATTATTATTATTATTTATAATTAATGTGATTTTTAAGTGATTTTAGTATAATTGATTTTGGTGTTCTAGTGGACTTTGACTTATGTTGACTTTGGAGACTAACCTAGTGGCCAACCTAGGTCAGGACTATGTGATTAGAATATGGAAGCCTAGGATTGACTTAAGTTAGTGATATTAACCCATTAGAATTTATTTTGGGAAAATAGGATTTAGATTGATTAAGGAATGGCTTGTGAAATCACAAGTCATTTTATGACTTAAAGGCTTAATGGCCCATAGGCCCACACCCCTTGAACCAAACCCTAACCCTAAAAATCTGGCCGGCCACTATATGGTCTTCCCTCCCCTATTTATAACACCTTGAAATTAGGGCTTGCCTCTTTAGGAATCATTGCCATTTGGAAGAGGTGAGTCTTCATCTTTGTAAATTCTTAGAAAATCTATTTTAACTCCAAATTCCTCCAAACCAATTGCAATAGGACCTAATATTAGTCTACTTGCTGTTGGTGTTGAGTATTTTTAGGAAGGACACAATTTGAGGGAGTTTGGTGGCTTGAGGAACTCTTCCCATTTGGAGATTTTAACCCTTTGTTCTTCAATAGGTATAATCCATTATACTCCATGTAAATTCTGTTAAATTTCATTTCTAGGATGTCCTAACCCTAACCTAACAGTAGGATAGACTAACCCTAGAATTTGAACCCTTTACGTGTCCGTATCGGATACGTATCAGTGTGTATAGGAACGTATTCGACGAAATGTCTCAAAGGGCATTTCGTTTGATTTTGTGATTTGCGTTTGAATAGGAAAATCGATATTCACCTCGCTTATGTATTCCTTGGGCACTGATCACGATTTTGTGTTGGGTTGAGTCGACACGGGCGCGTGGACACGCGGTCGCGTGCGTGCGCGCACTGGCAGGATTTTTCCCTGCTGCTCGTATGCGTTTTCTCAGTGCACATAGTGTTTGAGCCCACAAAACTTGATACTTGTGTCGTTCTCATGACTGGCACGAGAACCCCAGGCTGACACGAACCCTTGTGTCGTATCGGACATGCATTGGCCTGTGCACGTGTCGTACACTGTGCATACCTGTGTTTATAGTTCGTGTTCTGTGTTTTAATTGATTTTAATACTTGTAAATTATGTTTTAACTTACTAAATAGTTCCTAAATATAATATATATTATGTGTTAGATTCAGTTTCCATATTAGTTTAGGTTTTGTTTAGAATTGTGGTTCGATTGAGGGTTGGAATAGCATTTCTGACACTGTACTGATACTGTGGGTTCCAGTTTTTCCCAAACCCATTTAATTCCCTGTTTTGTTATGTTTTCAACTGATTTTGATCCCCACATGTTACATTTCATGCTAGCTAAGTTTTTACATTCAAATATGGACTTTTGATTGTGAGAATGGGATTTTGGTTAGTATGTGGATTCATTTTTGAATTGTTGAACTGGGATTGTGTTCTCAGTTATGAACCTGAGATTTCATTTGCTAACTGGAAATTTATATGGGATATTGGTATTGGTTTGTTTTTTCCAAAACTGTCCTTTAACTGTTAGAATAGCCTGGATCGATTTCCTTGCATTTCATGAGCTAAACTGAGATGAATTGATTCCTATATAAATCTGGTATTTTGAATGTGGGATTTTAACCTGAGGAATAGGTTCTGTGTTCTTAGACTGAATAGTAATCTCTTAAAACTGAGAATGGTTCATTTCTTAAATTGACTCCCTTGCTGTTGAACTGGAATTGAATTTCCATTTTCTTTCACTGACTCATTTCTGATATTAACTGAGATTTGTATTAAAACTGAGAATAGTTTTAAACCATATTGATTTGATTTGTAAACTGATTTCCTTTAAACTGAAATGAATTTCTAAAACCTGAGTTCATTGTTTAGCACTTCACTGAATTTTCCTTTTCATTGATTGTAAGGTTGTTTTCTTAAAAAACCTGAGTTTGCTTTCCCCTAGCAACTGAGATGAACTGATTCCTGTTTTTCCTCTCTTCTAAAACTGAGTTATGGATGTTGATTAATATGTTTTAAACTGAATTGGTTTCCTATGTATAAACCTAGGATTGGATAGATTTTAACTGAGTTTGAGACTAGGGATTGTAGTGCATTATCTCACTCACTGTCCCATTCCTGCATACACAAATTCAAGATTTGACACTGCACACTGTTTTCAGGTTTTTTCCTCACACAAGTCACACACCCTATCACACTCCTGCACACAAGTCACACACCACACTGTCCTCTTGACAGTTCACCTTCATCACACACATTGTATATCCCTGTGTTCTCCCTCTCTCTTTTCCTATGTATATATAATATATGCATTGTGATATATATAAGTTCCTATATTACATAGTGTTGTACTTATATATATTAGTTATATATATAAATGTGTGTTAGTGTATATATATGATATAGTGTATTATATATGATATATTGTATGGGTGATATTGTATAGTGGCTATAGGTTATGTATTCTAAGTTACATTATAGCCTAGTCAATAGGTGTATTGTTAGATATAGATAATATCTTGTGTAGATATGTGTTATAGGTTACATAGGCATGATATCGCCTAGTAAACCTAGATTAGTCTTGTTAGGACCTAGAATGGATTGTTAGATCTAGATTAGACTAGTTGACTTAGGTTTGACTTGGTTGACCTAGTTTGACTTCTAGGGTTGATCAGAGTTGACCAAGAGTTGACTTTGGTCTAGATTGACCTAGATTCATGTAGAACGCATTGTAGTGCATTTCATTACTATTCTGGACTTGTTGTGACTTGTACTGTTCTAAATAGGAGCCAGACACCACTCCTCGGACAGTACTTTCATCTCGGACTTTCAGTTAGCAGGCGAGTACATTTTTTGATCTTTTTATACCTGTCTGGACTATATTCTAGCTCTAGATTACTCTACATGATGCTGACACGTATCTTCACGGATTAGTACTATATGGATCCTTTCCTGAGATGTTATCCCTCTACGGGTGCATCGGGTATTTCATATTCATGTACTTTATCATGTGCACCAGGTACTCCTTGTACTCGTACTAGTTCATGTTTTTACATGTTCTCATGTGCTTTCATGTGCTTTATGTGCTTTCATGTGCTTATCATGTGCCTCATGTACTACTCATTACATGAGTTCACATATCTTAGCTGTATTCATGTGCTTATAACGTAACATGAATGGATCCTTGTGTATTGATTGGGGCTGGGTGAGTAGAATTGGTTATGTGAATACTATCCCCAGTAGCTGTATTCATGTGCCTCCTTATTTGTATTCATATTCCCCCAAGCCGTTTACATAACCATATTGTGCTCTAAATCACGTAGCCACTTACAGTCTCTACTATCATGTATTTACTTTCAGTTACAAAATATCTCATGTTTACTTGTACTTCCATTCAGCACTTCCTGTATTTTACTCTATTGCATGATTTATACTCCTAACCTGCTATGAACTGTTTCAGAGATATGTGCTCGTTCCCGTCCTGACTGGACCTGTTGAAATATTACAAAGGACGAGGCTGAGGCATTCTGCCCTACTTACTACGGTGCCACACTAGATGAGTGCCTGGACTTGGACCAGCAGCAGGATCCATTAGCAGTAGACGACACTCCATTAGCTTAGGATTGTCTTACTTTTCTGGATCACTGTATTAGATTTTGAGATATTCTGAGATATGTATTATTTTAGACACTTAGAATTCTGGATTGTATCTCTGTGATTCTCCTGTTCTGGATATTTTTATCTTTTATTATCATTCCATCTTTCCTGTTCTACCTTAGCTGTGATTGAGTTATATTTCTGTTATGTCACTCCCATTCGGGGAGTATAACTGTTATTACCTTCAACTGTTAGATGTTGTGACCTAGGACAGCATTCTACCGCCGACACTGCAGCGTAGGCTGGACGTACCCACGTCACATGCCCTTACTCTAGGGTGCAGGTCGTGACACGTTTTTAGTGGTGGCCCATGCAGGTCTAGGTTGGAAATGTAGTGGTATTCGAACTAGAATATTACTGCAGCCTGCAGTAGGAATTAGAATATTTTTTGAAGGTACTCAATCACAATAGGAAAATTCCTTATCAGATTCCGTATATCTATTTTGCTGCTTATTGTCTTCCTTAGAAATTTAAACTGTCCTCCTTTGATTTTTCGACTCATTCTCAGTAATTGCTTCTTGTTTGATCCGTGTCTCCAGGATGGTTGAGACGCGATCACATCGCCCCGTGACAGGAGATGCTGGAGAGGGGTCTGCCACCTCTCGTGTCCAGCAGCCAGCTCCCGGTGCCACAGGGCCAGTGCAGCCCTCAGGAGTCGGTGCCTCTGCGACTTTTGGAGGAGCACCTCCAGCAGCCAGGAGGCAGAGCATAGTGATTCCTGAGATCCTTCTACTGCAGCAGCCTCCGCCTGCAGGGATGGTAGATGATGCACATCTCTTCTCCTTCGTGGAGAGGATTCTGGAGTCACACCAGCAGCAGCAAACGAGGCAGACTACCGATTTTCGATAGGGGATCGATGAGGCACACCAGCTGGTTCGCACCACAGTCGAGATGATTACAGCTCAGGGGGCCCAGCAGCAGCCCCATCGGAAGGAGAAGGACATACAGGACTTCCAGAAGATGCACCCTCAGAAGTTCTTCGGCACAGAGGGCATTCACATTACAGACGACTGGGTAGAGCACATCGAGGAGATCTTCCAACTAGCAGAGATACCAGCTCGACTCCAGATCGAGGCGGCGGGCAGCCAGATGCAGGACTTGGCCCGTACGTGGTATTAGGCAGATCCCAGGGTAGGAGTTGAGGGCCAGACTTGGGCCCAGTTCAAGGAACTGTTTAAAGAGCAGTTCTTTCCTGATGTGGCCTTGGGAGGTATCGAGGCATAGTTCGAGGGTCTGGTTCAGGGGAACCATACGGTAGCTGAGTATGTCGGGGAGTTCTGCAGATTGGCCCGGTTTATTGATGATTTGTCTGAGAAGACGAAGGCAAGGAAGTTTTGCCGGGGTTTGATTAGAGAGGTTCGGTCGCTGACTAAGAGCAATCAGAACGCCACTTATACTGAGATATTTTCTGGGGCTATGGCGGCGGAAGATGACCTAGGGCTGAAGCAGAAGAGGGGTCGTGACTTCCAGGGTGGCAGCAGCAGTCAGGGGCTGGCCAAGTGGCCTCACTTCCAGCAGCAGCAGCAGAGGCCAGCTCAGCAGTTTCAGCAGCAGGGTCGTGCACCCTTTCAGCAGCAGCACCAGCAGCAGAGAGGGCAGCAGGCACCTCGTCAGGTAGCTATTTGTGCCTTTTGCAAGAAGCCGGGGCACATGATCCATGAGTGCAGGAAGAAGCTAGGCTGTAACCTCCGTAAATTGAATTCTTGGATAATTTCAAAAATTTGTATTTTTATTCTATTTTATTTTTTTAAAAAACTTCAAATTTATCTAAATCTCGAAAAACGTGCAATTTCTAATTTTTGGAAAAACAAATTTGACCGTGATTGCTATCGGTCCTTGTTGGCTTTGGTTTACTATTTTAGGTGATTTTGTCCTATTGGAATTTTCCTGTCGTTTTCTTGAAACAATAAGATTTTAATATTAATCTGTATGAGAGACGTTATTGAATTTTAGAATTTCTAAATATCATTATTACTAAATAAATAATTTCTAAATATATTTAAATAATTAAGTGAATATATTAGTATTATTTTATTAGAAAAATTCTGGCTAAATTGTAATTAGCCACTTGATTAAATTAGTATTAACTAGTAATTTTAACTATTAAATTATAACTAATATTTATTTGTACTAATTAATTGGTAGGTGATATGGTTAGCAGTTAGTGATTAGCGTTAGTTTTCCACTATGATTTTCCTAATTCTATTACATGTACATTTTTTAAGGTTTTCTTCTACTCCCCTATAAATAGACACACATCCCCAAAATCCATAGACACAAATCCCCAAACCTAGAAAAATTCCTACAGCCGCCATCCCTATTCCACTGTCCGCCCAAGCCAACCTGACCATCTCCTCGGCCATCGCCGAAAATCTTCAACTCCGACCATCCTCGCCATCTCCCCCGGCATTTTCTCCTCTGTCCAGCCTACTGGCCGACGCCACCCAAGCAACTGTCAACCACCACCACTGTACACCGACCATCGCCGCCATCTCGGCCTCCTACAACCGACCACCGCCACCACCATTCACCACCGCCGCCACCACCGGAACAACCTCCACCGCCATCCCAGCCACCGTTCACCACCGTTCACCACCACCCACCACCGCCATAAACCACCGCCGCCGCCGTTCATCATCTCCACCACCGCTACCACTGTAAACCACCCGGCCACCACCATCCCAACCACGCCACCACCGCCACCAACACAACATCCCCATCATCATAGAGAGAGAGAAAGAGAGAGAGAGAGGGAGGACCTGACTGGCGCGCCGCCGCGCGAGTCCTCCGCCGCCCTGGCCGAGCTCGCGCCGCCGTGCGAGCCCTGCTCCGTCGCCGCTCCGCCGGCGCGACCCCTTCGCCCTGCCAGCGCCACCCGACGCCTTGTTTCCGCCGTAGCTCCTCCGTCGGCCGCTCCATCGGTGCGCTCCGCCACCCCTCCGCCGATTTTTCCCCGTGTGAGCCCCTTCATATTTAGGTTATGTTTTTTAGGGATTTGGACAGAGCCCCCCCTTCTCTGCTAATATACATTGTTTTTATTAATTTTTAATTATATATTAGTTTATTAATTATTAATTATATATTAATTGCTAATGTACATAGTTTTTATTAATTGTTAATTACATATTAGTTTATTAATTGTTAATTATATATTAATTGCTAATATACATAGTTTATATAATTTTTAATTATATTAGTTTATAAAATTATTAATATGACATTTTATAAAATAGTTATATATAGTGTATAACAGTATGTAGTAATGATAGATAATTACTATTAATTTATTATTAATATTATTGATTAATTTGTTAAATTATAGTTAGGAAATTATAGTTTAAAGTTTTAGTTATTAGTTATTTATGTTTAGAGTTTAATTAATTAGTTGCTATCAATATAATATTGAGATACCTATATAATTTGGTCCCATTATTATTCTATTGGTATTATTATATTAATGTAATTACTTAATTGGGAATTCGTATAAAAATATATAATTATATTTCTAAAATAGTATAGTTAAGTTTCGACCAAAATTCATATTTGATAAAATAGGAATATTAGTACAGAAATGATTTTCTGGATTTTGAAATATTATCAAAAATATGTTGATTAATACAGATATAGTTTTTAGCATTATAAGGATTTCCAAAAATTTATTATATTTATTTAATTATATTTTTCTGAAATCATAAATCGTGACTATGATAGTTATTTTATATTTCTTGATTGATTATCGTACCAAGCTCTGATTTCAGACTTTTATATACCTAACTAGGCTATTTGGACTATTCTGGACTCATTGGGACTGCCCGTGTCATTGTCTGGGACCCTCTATGGAGCTTAGCATGGTACCTACCTCGTGTCGACACGTTCGTGTCGTGCACGTTGACTCCAATCAAATCGAGGCGAGTACATTCTCTGATCATTTCATATCCTGCTTAGAATTATTTCCTATAGTAGATTACTTTACTTGTACTGTCACGATGGTCACACGGATTGGTACTATATGGATCCCTTCTTGAGATGTTATCATTAGGGAGTATTGGGTACTTCATGTTCTGTGCGTTTCACTTACATGGCGTATCACTATGCTTCACTGGTTCTTTGATCACTTGCGACATATACTCTTATGATCGCAGAGTCTCCTAGAATCTCTTATCCCATTTACTGGGTATCCTAGAATCTCCTAGAATCCCCATTTATGGGACATCCATGTATCACCCTTCGGGGGCCTTTGCATGGAATCATAACATAACCTGGTTGGATCCTTGTGTATTGATTGGGGGTACGGGGGAGTAGAAGTAGACATGTGAATAATACCTAAGTAGTATCTTATCAGAATCTCTTCCATAGTGTCTTATCAGAATCTCCTATGCCATTTACATGTCTATATTGTACTCTGACTCACTAGCCACTGTTAGTCTCTATTTATAGTACATATTTCTATTACAGCTCTCTCTCTGTTTACATACAGCATTTTTTTCAGTACCTGTATCTTACTTTACTGCATGATTATATTTTCTAACCTGCTATGAACTGTTGAGATGTAATATGCTCGCTCCTGTCATGACTGGACCTGTTGATAAATTTTACAGATAGCCTGGAGGTTGCCTGCTAGCCTAGAAGAGACAGTAGAGGTTGTATAGATAGCTAGGGTTTTTGCTTATAGTTTATTTTCAGTCATCTTGAGTTGTATTTATGGATTACTATATTTGGGTTTTGAGATGTATTCTGAGTTTGTATCTTAGACACTTAGACTTCTATCTGTTGTATCTCTTTTCGATTTCATGTTTTATCTATCTTCCTTTATGCTCTACCTTAGATGTGATTGAGTTTACATTCTGCTATGTCACCCCCATTCGGGGAGTATAAACTGTTTAGTCTTATACTGTTAGATGCATTGAGACCTAGGATAGCGTTCTACCGCCGACACTGCGGCGTAGGCTGGACGTTGTTACGTTCTCGTGCCCTAACTCTAGGGTGCGGGTCGTGACACGTTTTTAGTGGTGGCCCATGCAGGTCGAGTTCGTGTAGTGGTATTCGAACTAGAGTACCACTACAGCCTGCAGTAGGATTAGAATATATTTTTGAAGATACTCAATCACAATTAGGATCCCTTGAGAGATTCCTGGGATGACCCTTGTGAATCTTGTTTAACTCCAATTTGAAAACTCTTTTCTTTTTCTTTGATTTGATTTATCTTTACTTTCTGCTATTGAATTTGATTTGATGGATTATTATTGAATTTGAGTTTGTATTTATTGATTTTGATGAAGATTGTTGAAATTTGAATCTTGATGTTAGCTATAGCATCCGAGTTTGTAGTTATATGATTTGAAGGATTTTGTTCATTTCTGAATTTTGATGTTTGTTGATAAATTTGATTTTTTTTTTGTATTCATTGTTGATTTAATTTAATTTTTGGCAAGATAAAATTATATGGGCTAGGTCATCTAAGTTATGAAAATCTTGTCTTCAATAGTCACATTAGCCAGCATGGTGAGGACATATAGTCTGATTTTGGATATATTTCTCGGATGTAGAAATTTAAGGTTTTCGCAGCCAAGCTAGCGGCATCGCAAAAATGTTAAATACCATGATTCTAGAGGTATGTGCATAAGTCAAGAACTCTGTGATTATCGTAGCCTTGCTCACTAGTATGATGAGGATTTAGAGTACCATAATTTTGGATAGACGCATATGATTATCAGATTGTACCTTAAATGTTTTCGAACATGTTTTTTCTACTTTTGTTTCAGTCATTCAAAAAAAAGAAGGGATTATTGTTGTTTTGTTCTCATTGTTTACTTAGGATGTAGCTTTAGCTATTTTTAACCTTGTGTAACTTCTTACAAAAAAATTTATTTCTTCTTAATACAATGAATCAATGATTTTGCTAGACCTTATTTTGGATTTGATATTATATCTCTGGTTTTAAAATGGTTCCTTCTTTTAAACAGATAAGCAGAATAGATTCTTTCATCATTTTCTTCCTGCCAATATTTTATTTCCATCATTCCTTGTCTTATATAACTGCCCTGATTATATCAATTCCGTCTCGTATCACATTCTGTCAGCTGTATTTGAACCCCTAAATCTTTATATCGTTTTTGTCTGGGAAATGTTGAGGAAGTGACGTGAATCATCTAGGTCAAAAATGACGTAATTGGTTACCATATGATGATTTTGTAGGAATCAAATGTTGGAAGTCAAATATGAAAATTTAGAAATGGAGATGTGGTAAAGGTTTAAAAAGAAATCGAGGGATAAATGTTATCAATTTAGAAACAATCACAGAAAGTTGGTTATGAATAATTCATGGATGTATTTCAAACTAATGAAGATATTCAAGGTCAACCTAGTTTTGAGAACTTAGAAAATCTTGGTTATTGATTCTGGGGAAACTTTTACTCTGAGACTATATAGAAAATAAGAAATGGAAAAGAGAATTTTTGGTATTCGATGATTATGCAAAATTGAACTAGATATTGTAAGAGGGTGACTAGAGACAGAGAGAACACAAGGATTTTAAGCTATTTGAATTATTTTGATGATTGGGAAAAAACTATAGAATTCAAAAAGGATAATAATTGAAGATGAACGTTGAAGAAATATGAAGGTTGATTTATAAATAAGAATAAATTTAGTACGACATAGTGGTATTGGAGTTGAGTAAATACGAGACTTGATTTAAACAAGTCCAAGGATTTCATGAACTGGATCTAGAGGTTTCGGATCTAATTTAGAATGAGGTGAAAGAATTTAGAAATTTGATTAAATGGATAAGTGTAGATGTTTAGTTAAGAGGGGTATGCTCCATGGAAAATGTTTTAGTAGTTTGAAAATTTTGTCTATGATGATCATGGTAAAGGTTTAGATGACTGAAGGTTATAAAAATTCGATGATAGTTATATAGAGGTTGATTTTCATATTGGAATTTGTGAGAAATTATGATTTAGCAAATGATAAACTGGATGGTATTAGAGAGAGATGATTAACTTGACTTCTTATGAAATCTTTCCTTGTTTCCTAAAAGGTTTTTAATATCATTGAATCCAGCTCCCTTAATTACGACCAAATCGACTTCGATTATCTTTTCTTATCATATTAATATCTTGGGTTGTACTCAATTGAATTAAACTTAATTATGACCTGAATCCCCATTCTTGTATGCTCGTGCTTAGACTTCGATGAACCTGTCCTCCATATTGCCCAAATCTTGGTTTCCAGAATTGATCAACTTAGATTGTATCGCGACTAAAATTCCTTAATATTATTGTGATTGGATTTCTATACTATTGACATTCGTTCCTTAAACTTTTGATTTTGATTTTCCTTGAGTAGTGCCTTTCATCGTACCAATAGTCTTGACCCTTGACCGTACTCAATTTATTTGAAGTCCATCGCGACCTGGATCTCTATCATTTGTTGCTCGTGCTCAAAAATCTCGATTTCAAAATTTTTCGAACCTAAATTCAAATATTGATTAGCTTTATTCTTCATCGTGTCAATATTTTAATTTTGCTCGTAATCGAACTTCGATACCAATATCACTTGTGCCTAAACTCTGATTATTCTTGGAAACGACTAAGTTCTGTTCCAATTCCGATTTATCTTCATACTACCCTTGATTATACCAAATCTCATGCTTGATCATGCCTAGGCTACTACCATACTCTTCATCATATCTAAATACTATTTGACCAAGGTTGGACTGATTTCATCTTCGATCGTGTCGAATTAACGATTACGATCATGTTCGAATTTTAACACTAGCATCCAAACTCTTTTCTGACCATGATTTAATTTCTAATTATATCTAAACTCCTTGTGATTAGTCATGCCTAGATGACCCAGCATGACTAGGCGACTATAAATTCCATGATCGTGATTTTAACGATCATGACTATCGTACCGATTGTCTCTGAATCATTCAAAAAAATTTTTTTGTCCTTGATCACGACTACCGATTGACTATGAACTTGTCATGAATTGAGTGATCATATCGAATTTTTTTTTTATTGTGCCTAAAATCTTGATCTTCATAGTCTTGATCGAATTTGATTTTGATCATGTCTGAACAATTTCTCTGTTGATGCCTAGATTTCAATTCTCTAACTGCTCGTGCTATGAGTTCATTCCTGAATCATACCCAGATTTTATTTGGGTAACTTATCCTTGATCGTGCCAAGGTGACTTAAATCATTTTCCAATTTCTAATCACGACCGAGCCCTGATTCATGACTCAATTAATCTTGTCCATTAAATTTTGATCGTGCCTATAAGACTTTAATTTTGTATCTTGATTGTGTCAAAATTTTATCCTTGGTCATACCAGGTCTTGATTTTGATCGTGCTTGTGTGACTCTAACTCCGACCTTATCTAGCCTAGATTTTGTTGGTCGTACTATACTCAGGTTTGACCCTACCTTATCATAACAAAAACAATAATTTGTTATTTTAGTCGCGACTCGAGTCGTGCCTAAGATACTTAATCTTCGTCCTAAATCGTGCCTAGTTGATTCGACCATACCATTATTCTATCGTGCCAAATCAATAGTCATGCCTAAACAATTTCAAGCTGATTATCTTGATCATGCCAACTCGTCGTTCTTCGATCGGGTTTGCCATATTGCCTAAAATTTCTATCATGTTTTAACCCCCTTGCCAAGCTTTAATTTCGAGGACAATATTTCTTTAAGGAGGGTAGATTTGTAACCTCCATAAATTGAATTCTTGGATAATTTCGAAAATTTGTATTTTTATTCTATTTCATATTTTTTTTAAAAAACTTCGAATTTTTCTAAATCTCGAAAAACGTGTAATTTCTAATTTTTGGAAAAACAAATTTGACCGTGATTGCTATCGGTCCTTGTTGGCTTTGGTTTACTATTTTAAGTGATTTTGTCCTATTGAAATTTTTCTGTCGTTTTCTTAAAACAATAAGATTTTAATATTAATCTGTATGAGAGACGTTATTGAATTTTAGAATTTCTAAATATCATTATTACTAAATAAATAATTTCTAAATATATTTAAATAATTAAGTGAATATATTAGTATTATTTTATTGGAAAAATTCTGGCTAAATTATAATTAGCCACTTGATTAAATTAGAATTAACTAGTAATTTTAACTATTAAATTATAACTAATATTTATTTGTACTAATTAATTGGCAGGTGATATGGTTAGCAGTTAGTGATTAGCGTTAGTTTTCTACTATGATTTTCCTAATTCTATTACATGTACATTTTTTTAGGGTTTTCTTCCACTCCCCTACAAATAGACACACATCCCCAAAATCCATAGACACAAATCCCCAAACCTAGAAAAATTCCTACAGCCGCCATCCCTATTCCACTGTCCGCCCAAGCCAACCTGACCATCTCTTCGGCCATCGCCGAAAATCTTCGACTCCGACCATCCTCGCCATCTCCTCCGGCATTTCCTCCTCTGTCCAGCCTACTGGCCGACGCCACCCAAGCAACTGTCAACCACCACCACTGTACACCGACCACTGCCGCCATCCCGGCCTCCTGCAACCGACCACCGCCACCACCGTTCACCACCGCCGCCGCCACCGGAACAACCTCCATCGCCATCCCAGCCACCCGAACCACCGTTCACCACCACCCACCACCGCCATAAACCACCGCTGCCGCCGTTCATCATCTCCACCACCGCCACCACTGTAAACCACCCGGCCACCACCATCCCAACCACGCCACTACCGCCACCAACACAACATCCCCATCATCATAGAGAGAGAGAGAGAGTGAGAGAGAGAGAGAGAGGGAGGACCTGACTGGCGTGCCGCCGCGCGAGTCCTCTGCCACCCTGGCTGAGCTCGCACCGCCGCGCGAGCCCTGCTCCGTCGCCGCTCCGCCGGCGCGACCCCTTCGCCCTGCCAGCGCCACCCGACGCCTTGTTTTCGCCGGAGCTCCTCCGCCGGCCGCTCCGTCGGCGCGCTCCGCTACCCCTCCGCCGATTTTTTCCCGTGTGAGCCCCCTCTTATTTAGGTTAGGTTTTTTAGGGATTTGGACAGAGCCCCCCCTTATCTGCTAATAGACATAGTTTTTATTAATTTTTAATTACATATTAGTTTATTAATTATTAATTATATATTAATTGCTAATGTACATAGTTTTTATTAATTGTTAATTACATATTAGTTTATTAATTGTTAATTATATATTAATTGCTAATATACATAGTTTATATAATTTTTAATTATATTAGTTTATAAAATTGTTAATATGACATTTTATAAAATAGTTATATATAGTGTATAACAGTATGTAGTAATGATAGATAATTACTATTATTTTATTATTAATATTATTGATTAATCTGTTAAATTATAGTTAGAAAATTATAGTTTAAAGTTTTAGTTATTAGTTATTTATGTTTAGAGTTTAATTAATTAGTTGCTATCAATATAAATATTGAGATACCTATATAATTTGGTCCCATTATTATTCTATTGGTATTATTATATTAATGTAATTACTTACTTGGAAATTTGTATAAAAATATATAATTATATTTCTAAAATAGTATAGTTAAGTTTTGACCAAAATTCATATTTGATAAAATAGGAATATTAGTACAGAAATGATTTTCTGGATTTTGAAATATTATCAAAAATATGTTGATTAATACAGATATAGTTTTTAGCATTATAAGGATTTCCAAAAATTTATTATATTTATTTAATTATATTTTTCTGAAATCATAAATCGTGACTATGATAGTCATTTTCTATTTCTTGATTGATTATCGTACCAAGCTCTGATTTCAGACTTTTATATACCTAACTAGACTATTTGGACTATTCTTGACTCATTGGGACTGCCCGTGTCGTTGTCTGGGACCCTCTATGGAGCTTAGCATGGTACTTACCTCGTGTCGACATGTTCGTGTCGCGCACGTCGACTCCAATCAAATCGAGGCGAGTACATTCTCTGATCATTTCATATCCTGCTTAGAATTATTTCCCGCAGTAGATTACTTTACTTGTACTGTCACAATGGTCACACGGATTGGTACTATATGGATCCCTTCTTGAGATGTTATCCTTAGGGAGCATCGGGTACTTTATGTTCTGTGCGTTTCACTTACATGGCGTATCACTATGCTTCACTGGTTCTTTGATCACTTACGACATATACTCTTATGATCGCATAGTCTCCTAGAATCTCTTATCCTATTTACTGGGTATCCTAGAATCTCCTAGAATCCCCATTTATGGGACATCCATGTATCACCCTTCGGGGGCCTTTGCATGAAATCATAACATAACCTGGTTGGATCCTTGTGTATTGATTGGGGGTACGGGGGAGTAGAAGTAGATATGTGAATAATACCCAAGTAGTATCTTATCAGAATCTCTTCCATAGTGTCTTATCAGAATCTTCTATGCCATTTACATGTCTATATTGTACTCTGACTCACTAGCCACTGTTAGTCTCTATTTATAGTAGATATTTCTATTACAGCTCTCTCTTTGTTTACATACAGCATTTCTTTCAGTAGCTGTATCTTACTTTACTGCATGATTATATTTTCTAACCTGCTATGAACTGTTGAGATGTAATGTGCTCGCTTCTGTCATGACTGGACCTGTTGATAAATTTTACAGATAGCCTGGAGGTTGTCTGCTAGCCTAGAAGAGACAGTAGAGATTGCATAGATAGCAAGGGTTTTTGCTTATAGTTTATTTTCAGTCATCTTGAGTTGTATTTATGGATTACTGTATTTGGGTTTTGAGATGTATTCTGAGTTTGTATCTTAGACACTTAGACTTTTATCTGTTGTATCTCTTTTCGATTTCATGTTTTATCTATCTTCCTTTATGCTCTACCTTAGATGTGATTGAGTTTACATTCTGCTATGTCACCCCCATTCGGGGAGTATAAACTGTTTAGTCTTATACTGTTAGATGCATTGAGACCTTGGACAGCGTTCTACCACCGACACTACGACGTAGGCTGGGCATTGTTACGTTCTCGTACCCTAACTCTAGGGTGCGGGTCGTGACATAGGCAAGTGCCTACTTTGTGGTACGGGAGATCACCAGTTGAGGGAATGCCCAGGGGATTTTGGGCGAGGATAGCAGGGAGGTGGAGCCAAGGCTCCAGCAGGCCAGCAGAGGGGACCAGCCCTGCAGACCCAGCAGCAGAGGTTCCAGCAGCACCAGCAGCAGACACGAGGTGGACAACAGGGACGAGCTTTCGCCATGGCAGCTGAGGATGCCGAGGCCATCGGAAAGCTGATAGCAGGTTCGGTTCTTCTCGACTCCCTTCCAGCATTTGCACTCTTTGATTCCGGGGCTTCCCACAGCTTTGTGTCAGTATCGTATGCTATTAGACACAATTTGGTTTCTGAACCATTGCCTAGGACCTGCAAGATCACGACCGGGGATGGGGTCATCCTCGCGAGTGATGTTTGCAGAGGGCGGAGTGTCATATTGGAAGGCCGAGAGTTGGGGGTGAGTCTACTAGTCATGCCATTACCGAACTACGACATTGTATTAGGTATAGACTGGCTGAGTAGACACCACGCCCGCATTGATTGCCGTGGGGGTAGAGTTTTGTTCGGGGCGCCAGGAGAGCAAGAGTTTGAGTACACCCGACGGCAGGCAGAGCAGGACGGCGGAGTCTTCTGTGGAGCATCAGTCGAGGAGCAGGTGGCTCCGCATCCCTTGATCGCAGAGTTTATGGATGTATTTCTAGAGGAGTTGCCAGGGTTTCCACCGGACAGAGATGTAGAGTTCTCGATAGACTTGGTTTCCGACGCGGAACCGATCTTCCAGCATGTCTATCGAGTGAACAACAGTGAACTGGTGGAGCTGAAGAAGCAGGTGGATGAGCTGCAGGACAAGGGCTTCATTCGCTCGAGTTCTTCACCTTGGGGTGCACCGGTACTCTTTGTACCCAAGAAAGATGGGTCGGTACGGACGTGTATCGACTACAGGGCACTTAACAACCTGACAATCAAGAACAGATACCCACTGCCGCGGATGGATGATCTGTTTGATCAGTTGAGCGGAGCTCGGGTGTTCTCCAAGATTGATTTGAGGTCTGGTTATCACCAGGTGAAGGTGAAGGGAGAGGATATTCCCAAGACCGCTTTCAGGACGCGGTACGGGCAGTTTGAGTTTTTGGTTATGCCGTTTGGGCTAACCAATGCACCAGCAGTGTTTATGAATCTAATGAACAAGGTGTTCCACCAGTACTTGGACAAGTTTGTGGTGGTGTTCATTGATGATATCTTGGTATATTTCAAGACTGAGGAGGAGCACGAGGAGCATCTGCGGATAGTGCTGGAGACTCTCAGGAGGGAGCAGCTTTATGGAAAACTCTCCAAGTGTGAGTTTTTCTTGGACCAGGTGGACTTCTTGGGGCATGTGGTGACTGGAGATGGTATCTCAGTTGACCCCAAGAAGATTGTAGCAGTTGAGGCTTGGACAGCGTCGACTTCAGTGGCAGAGATCAGGAGTTTCCTGGGGCTGGCAGGATACTATAGGAGATTTGTGCAAGATTTCTCCCGGGTTGTAGAGCCGTTGACACGGTTGACCCGGAAGGATACTGAGTATGTTTGGTCAGAGGAGTGTCAGACAGCTTTTGATGAGTCGAAGAAGCGGCTTACGACAGCTCCGATTCTGACATTACCTTCAGGATCAGGTGGTTTTACTATTTATAGTGATGCTTCAGGGAAGGGGTTGGGTTATGTCTTGCAGCAGCATGGAAAGGTGATTGTCTATGCTTCCAGGCAATTACGTCCCCATGAGAAGAACTACCCTACCCATGACCTGGAGCTGGCGGCGGTTGTATTTGCTTTGAAGTTATGGAAGCACTATCTGTATGGTGAGAGGGTGGAGATTTTCACAGATCACAAGAGCTTGAAGTATGTGTTTACACAGAAGGAGCTCAACATGAGGCAGCGCAGGTGGCTTGAGTTGATGAAGGACTTTGATATTGTACTTCAGTATCACCCGGGGAAGGCCAACGTGGTTGTCGATGCCTTGAGTAGGTATCCGACAGCCATGTGTTTGACTATGGATCGGCACCTGCTTGCAGACCTGGAGAGCCTTGGGGTAGAGGTGATTGTGCCCGGAGTGCAGATGCAGTTATGGGGCCTTCAGATACAGTCAGACTTGATGGACAGGATCAAGGCGACACAGTTCGAGGATGTGGCTCTGCGGTGTATCCGAGAGCAGATCAGTGCAGGAGTGGAGGATAGTGAGTTTTTACTTGCAGAGGATGGTGACCTGAGGCACGGTTCCGGGTTATGTGTGCCCAGCGGGGAGATTAGAGGGCAGGTTATGCAGGAGGCTCACAGATCGCAGTACTCTATACATCCTGGTGCCAACAAGATGTACAAGGATCTGCGAAAGCATGTCTGGTGGTACGGGATGAAGAGGGAGGTGTCCCACTTCATAGCTAGATGCTTGATCTGTCAGCAGGTCAAGGCAGAGAGGCAGAGGCCCGGAGGATTGTTGCATCCGTTGCCCATTCTAGAGTGGAAGTGGGAACATATTACCATGAATTTTGTATCGGGGTTGCCGCGTACACCAGGAGGAAAAGACGCGATTTAGGTCATCGTTGACAGGTTAACCAAATCGGCCCACTTCTTGCCATTCAAGGTGGGTACGTCTACAGAGAGGCTTGCGGAGTTGTATATGAGACAGATAGTCAGGATTCACGGAGTTCCCGTCAGCATAGTCTCAGATCGGGATAGTCGCTTTACTTCTCATTTTTGGAGGAGTCTGTAGACTAGCTTGGGTACTCAGCTCAAGTTTAGTACTACATACCACCCCCAGACGGACGGACAGTCAGAGAGGACTATTCAGACACTTGAGGATATGCTGCGGAAGTGCATCCTAGAATTTGGAGGTTCCTGGGAGGATCACCTATATTTGGTGGAGTTTGCTTACAACAACAGTTTTCAGGCCAACATTGAGATGTCACCGTTTGAGGCTTTGTACGGGCGTAGGTGTCGTACACCCTTATCTTGGGATGATGTTGGAGAGCGAGCTTTACTGGGACCAGAGATGGTTGTTGACGCAGCCGAGAAGGTGAAGCTCATCAGGGACAGACTTCGTGTGGCACAGGACATACATCGACACTGGACCGATAGCCACCGGAGGCCGCTGGAGTTTGAGGTACAGATTTAGAGATAGGATTAGAAGTAGGTTGTATTTTGTTTTGTTTTGTTTGATTGATCATGTTTGATTTTTAGTAACTTGAGACCTTGCTTGTGATTAGGTTGGAGACATGATTTTTTTGCTGATATCTTCGACTCGTGGTACGATACGTTTTGGTGGAGGTGGGAAGCTTAGCCCGCGCTTCATCGGCCCTTTCGTTATCAGCGGGAGAGTCGGTGATGTGGCATACAGGCTAGACTTGCCACCTGCACTAGTGGGAGTTCATAACGTATTCCACGTATCACAGTTGAGATGATACGTGGCTGACCCTAGCCATGTGCTCGATCACTCGGAGATAGAGGTTGGACCTACTCTCAGTTATCCAGAGCAGCCTGTGGAGGTTCTGGATCGCCGGGAGAAGGTATTGAGGAACCAGGTGATACCCTTGGTACGCGTCACATGGAGGCATCATTCTCCAGGAGAGTCTACCTGGGAGCGGGAGGATGAGATGCGCGAGCGGTACCCCTATCTTTTTGGACCTTGAGGTATACTTTTCTATCCTTCTCAGCAGTTAGTTTTGCCTTTAAATTTTGAGGACGAAATTATTTTAAGGGGTGTAGATTTCTCACTACCACTTTTCTAGCTTGAGGGTATTTTGGTCATTTTCAAAATTTTGGAATTATTATTATTTATAATTAATGTGATTTTTAAGTGATTTTAGTATAATTGATTTTGGTGTTCAAGTGGACTTTGACTTATGTTGACTTTGGAGACTAACCTAGTGGCCAACCTAGGTCAGGACTATGTGATTAGGATATGGAAGCCTAGGATTGACTTAAGTTAGTGATATTAACCCATTAGAATTTATTTTGGGAAAATAGGATTTAGATTGATTAAGGAATGGCTTATGAAATCACAAGTCAGTTTATGACTTAAAGGCTTAATGGCCCATAGGCCCACACCCCTTGAACCAAACCCTAACCCTAAAAATCTGGCCGACCACTATGGTCTTCCTTCCCCTATTTATAGCACCTTGAAATTAAGGCTTGCCTCTTTAGGAATCTTTGCCATTTGGAAGAGGTGAGTCTCCATCTTTGTAAATTCTTAGAAAATCCATTTTAACTCCAAATTCCTCCAAACCAATTGCAATAGGACCTAATAATAGTCTACTTGCTGTTGGTGTTGAGTATTTTCAGGAAGAACACAATTTGAGGGAGTTTGGTGGCTTGAGGAACTCTTCCCATTTGGGAATTTTAACCCTTTGTTCTTCAATAGGTATAATCCATTATACTCCATGTAAATTCTGTTAAATTTCATTTCTAGGATGTCCTAACCCTAACCTAACAGTAGGATAGGCTAACCGTAGAATTTGAACCCTTTACGTGTCCGTATCGGACACGTATCAGTGTGTATAGGAACGTGTTCGATAAAATGCCTCAAAGGGCATTTCGTTTGATTTTGTGATTTGTGTTTGAATAGGAAAATCGATATTCACCTCGCTTATGCATTCCTTGGGCACTGAGAACGATTTCGTCTCGGGTTGAGTCGACACGGGCGCGTGGACACGCGGTCGCGCGCGTGCGCGCACTGGCAGGATTTTCCCCTGCTGCTCGTGTGCATTTTCTCAGTACACACAGTGTTTAAGCCCACGAAACTTGACACTTGTGTCATTTTCATGACTGACACGAGAACCCCAGGCTGACACGAACCCTCATGTCGTATCGAACATGCATTGGCCTGTGCACGTGTCGTGCACTATGTATACCAGTGTTTAGAGTTTGTGTTCTGTGTTTTAATTGATTTTAATGCTTGTAAATTATGTTTTAACTTACTAAATAGTTCCTAAATATAATGTATATTATGTGTTAGATTCAGTTTCTATATTAGTTTAGGTTTTGTTTAGAATTGTGGTTCGATTGAGGGTTGGAATGGCATTTCTGATACTATACTGATACTGTGGGTTCCAGTTTTTCCCAAACCCATTTAATTCCCTGTTTTGTTATGTTTTCAACTGATTTTGATCCCCACATGTTACATTTCATGCTAGCTAAATTTTTACATTCAAATATGGACTTTTGATTGTGGGAATGGGATTTTGGTTAGTATGTGGATTCATTTTTGAATTATTGAACTGGGATTGTGTTCTCAGTTATGAACCTGAGATTTCATTTGCTAACTGGAAATTTATATGGGATATTGGTATTGGTTTGTTTTCCAAAACTGTCCTTTAACTGTTAGAATATCCTGGATCGATTTTCTTGTATTTCATGAGCTAAACTGAGATGAATTGATTCCTATGTAAATCTGGTATTTTGAATGTGGGATTTGAACCTGAGGAATAGGTTCTGTGTTCTTAGACTGAATAGTAATCTCTTAAAACTGAGAATGGTTCATTTCTTAAATTGACTCCCTTGCTGTTGAACTGGAATTGAATTTCCATTTCCTTTCACTGACTCATTTCTGATATTAACTGAGATTTGTATTGAAACTGAGAATAGTTTTAAACCATATTGATTTGATTTGTAAACTAATTTCCTTTAAACTGAAATGAATTTCTAATACCTGAGTTCATTGTTTAGCACTTCACTGAATTTTCCTTTTCATTGATTGTAAGGTTGTTTTCTTAAAAAACCTGAGTTTGCTTTCCCCTAGCAACTGAGATGAACTGATTCCTGTTTTTTCTCTCTTCTAAAACTGAGTTATGGATGTAGATTAATATGTTTTAAACTGAATTGGTTTCCTATGTATAAACCTGGGATTGGATAGGTTTTAACTGAGTTTGAGACTAGGTATTGTAGTGCATTATCTCACTCACTGTCCCATTCCTGCATACACAAATTCAGGATTTGACACTGCACACTGTTTTCAGGTTTTTCCCTCACACAAGTCACACACCCTATCACCCTCCTGCACACAAGTCACACACCACACTGTCCTCTTGACAGTTCACCTTCATCATACACATTGTATATCCCTGTGTTCCCCCTCTCTCCTTTCCTATGTATATATAATATATGCATTGTGATATATATATAAGTTCCTATATTACATAGTATTGTACTTATATATATTAGTTATATATATGAATGTGTGTTAGTGTATATATATGATATAGTGTATTATATATATGATATATTGTATGGGTGATATTGTATAGTGGCTATAGGTTATGTATTCTAAGTTACATTATAGCCTAGTCAATATGTGTATTGTTAGATATAGATAATATCTTGTGTAGATATGTGTTATAGGTTAGATAGGCATGATATTGCCTAGTAAACCTAGATTAGTCTTGTTAGGACCTAGAATGGCTTGTTAGACCTAGATTAGACTAGTTGACTTAGGTTTGACTTGGTTGACCTAGTTTGACTTCTAGGGTTGACCAGAGTTGACCAAGAGTTGACTTTGGTCTAGATTGACCTAGATTCATGTAGAACGCATTGTAGTGCATTTCATTACTATTCTGGACTTGTTGTGACTTGTACTGTTCTAAATAGGAACCAGACACCACTCCTCGGACAGTACTTTCATCTCAGACTTTTAGTTAGCAGGCGAGTACATTCTCTGATCTTTTTATACCTGTCTGGACTATATTCTAGCTCTAGATTACTCTACATGATGCTGACACGTATCTTCACGGATTAGTACTATATAGATCCTTTCCTGAGATGTTATCCCTCTACGGGTGCATCGGGTATTTCATGTTCATGTACTTTATCATGTGCATCAGGTACTCCTTGTACTCGTACTAGTTCATGTTTTTACATATTCTCATGTGCTTTCATGTGCTTCATGTGCTTTCATGTGCTTATCATGTGCCTCATGTACTACTCATTACATGAGTTCACGTATCTTAGCTGTATTCATATGCTTATAACGTAACTTGAATGGATCCTTGTGTATTGATTGGGGCAGGGTAAGTAGAATTGGTTATGTGAACACTATCCCCAGTAGCTGTATTCATGTGCCTCCTTATTTGTATTCATGTGCCCCCAAGCTGTTTACATAACCATATTGTGCTCTAAATCACGTAGCCACTTACAGTCTCTACTATCATGTATTTACTTTCAGTTACAAAATATCTCCTGTTTACTCGTACTTCCATTCAGCACTTCCTGTATTTTACTCTATTGCATGATTTATACTCCTAACCTGCTATGAACTGTTTGAGAGATATGTGCTCGTTCCCGTCCTGACTGGACCTATTGAAATATTACAGAGGACGAGGCTGAGACGTTCTGCCCTACTTACTATGGTGCCACACTAGATGAGTGCCTGGACTTGGACCAGCAGCAGGATCCATTAGCAGTAGACGATACTCCATTAGCTTAGGATTGTCTTACTTTTCTGGATCACTGTATTAGATTTTGAGATATTCTGAGATATGTATTATTTTAGACACTTAGAATTCTGAATTGTATCTCTGTGATTCTCCTGTTCTGGATATTTTTATCTTTCATTATCATTCCATCTTTTCTGTTCTACCTTAGCTGTGATTGAGTTATATTTCTGTTATGTCACCCCCATTCGGGGAGTATAACTATTATTACCTTCAACTGTTAGATGTTGTGACCTAGGACAACGTTCTACCGCCGACACTACGGCGTAGGCTGGACGTACCCACGTCACGTGCCCTTACTCTAGGATGCGGGTCGTGACACCAAGACCTCTATTCGTTTCATGATTCGCAGTACGCATTCTTAATTCGTCCGAACGATATCTCGTTTGAGACTCTCGAAGTCGAAACCAACTAAGCATTACTCATTCTAAGGCTTGCGTGATATCATCGCTTGCCGATTTACTCGTTCTATTCGTAAATCCTTTAGTCTCGCTCGAACAATTTCTATGACGTCCATACACCACTCAGGGTTCGAGCCATTCGACTAGTCATCGACACTCGTTCTTTTTCTTCTTCGAAGCTATCACATACACCACTCGGAGTCAAGTCATTCTACAAATCCTCAAAAGATCATTCGATTCCCAATCGATGTGTTCAATCGTGCGTTCGTCCATTCCTCAAAGTCTAAGAACCATCTCTCGTGCTCGCCTTAATGTTGGTCAAATAGCTCTCTATCAACATACGTTCTAAGTCTCACTTATTCTCGTCCGAGCGATAGTCGGTCTCGCTCTTAAACTCATTCGCACCAGAAGGTCTAGGTGTGCGATACTCCGCACAACTTAGCCAAAAGGCTGCGTGTATAACCATCCCGTTCGAACTATACTTCGGTCTCGCGTAATCGTTCGCTATTGTCAGCGTAAGGTTATTCAAGCACGTCTTGCATTTGTAACTCTTAGCATCGGTTCCTTCCAACTCAAGTCCGTCGTGGTTTGGCACAAAGGCCTTCGTCTATCGATCCCGTTCAATCGAGTACTTTTACGAGCCTTTGAAAATATTAGACTTATTGTATGGAACATCCCAAGGCACAACGAGAGAGAGCGTATACTTCTTTTTTCTCAAAACGAGCTTTCAAAACTGAGAGAATCGAAATGAAGTCCAAGGACGTAAAACCGTGCTCTGATACCAATCTGTCACACCCCGCTCCCGTAGGAGCGATCGTCCTCGCTAAGGCGTGATGCCGCACGGGCCTAGGTTGCGCCCGTGCAAGGCCAAGTCCAGAAACAGCCGATTTGAGCTAGGCCACAAAGTCGTACAGAGTGTCCCCATTTGCAGCGAAAAGTAAATGAACACAAGTTGAAGCGAATTCAAACTCTTTATTGATATTCAAGAAGTTTACAAGCGGCGCTAGGCCGATATTACAAATTGCTCAAGCTCTCTCTCTCTGAAACATAAAAGGCGTGCCAAGTGTCTTAGAACATGGAATGATTCATGGCGATGTTTCGATACATTATGCCCTGTATATGGTGCTCCAGCTCCTTGCAACGCTCCAATGCTCCAGATATAGCTCCGTGCCGTAGCACGTTCGAGGAAAGCTTCGCACCCGACGACGTCTCCTGCATCCTGCAAGCAGACTGTGGGGTTACCAGTACATTGTTATGCACTGGTGGGGAGGCTAGCTCGCCCACAATGCTATCATTACCAAACACGTTCTATTTACTTTCGTGCACCATCTATCATTCATTGTCCTTCTAATCTTGCCTTAGGATCCGTTTCATGCATATTTTATAACCTATCTCGTGTTGCCAAATTCAATGTGTTGCATGGAAATACATGCACGACTTACCCATACTTACCGTCCGGCCTTCCTTGTCCAAAGTAAACCAAGTTAGTCAACAATTCATAGGAAATAACTTAAAGTGATTCATGTGAACTTTTCAATGTCAAGGGCGTGTCCCTGCCTCGGGTCCTAGCATGTCGTAGGCGTATTTTCTAACTCCTTTGTCGAAGTACTCTCGATTATCTGGTGTGTTATATTCAAGCCTGTTCAGAAGGCACTTCATTTAGTTAACTTAGACTACTTTGATTTCAATGCAAGGACTTGCACGTGGATTGCCACCAGCATAGCCCACTTAAATCTATATGCACCGGTCGCTGGCATCACAAGCCATTTTGGATATCTTTCTCCCTTGGTAATTTCTCACTTATCATAGCGTACGGCTGGAACACCTTGATAGTCTCTTTGAAATACCCCGCACTTACATTTTCTGTGGTGGCCAAGCCCACACCCAGGTTGCCCGTAAGCTCCTTTTGATTCTGCCTAGGCCCGTAGATCCCCCCTTTGTTCATGCCGCAGAATCCCTTCTTCTTTACGGCCACGGTATTCTTCCCTCGCCCGTACCGTTTGTCCACGACCATTTCATATTAACTTATCTTTTTAACTTAATGGCTGTCTCTGAGCCGTAGGCTAACCCTTAGCCTTAATGCGTTATCGACCAGGTTGGCGTCCATGCAGCGCGGGTAGCGAGCCCTATTGCACGTGCCCGTCATACCTGTCGCTAACGTCTTTCATGTCTTATCTTTTATTCACTCTTTCATTTCTTTCTTTCACTTATTCGTTCATTCATTCATTTTTCACGTATTCATTCATTCATTCATTCATTCATACATTATGCAACTCCCCGTGCGGGAGTCGCCTTGGCGATCCATCGGTCCTGAAGTCTTTCAATGTTGCTATACTCTACTCGAAACGACTATGTCGATAGTCTTCCATTTCATTGTTGTAACCCATTCATTGTTTCATTGTTGAACGCGTAAGGGACTTGAACGTAAGCTTGTGCCTTAGCACTAGCGTGGAGCACGGTGCGAGAGTTCTCATATTTTTCCATGTTCCTTTCCATATTCTATACAAGCATACAAGATGGGATTATTCCCTTAGCTAGGTGCGTTGAGTCATTCATTTATTAGCATGTGCGGTGTTGACACCTAGAAATTCTAGCAATAGTGTCCGTATTATTATGAGTCTAGGCTAAGCAAAGACGGGTTCATCGGAGCCACCCACCTTAGCGATGTTCGCATCAGCCGAGCGACAGTCCGAGTGCGCCTTTGAAAGTCTAAGTCTGGATTCATCTTGACGGACCAATGTAAGCCTTACATCGATTCTTCATCAGGTCGATGCCAACTCTTCGGGTCGACGGCTTGTTTGAGTCATTGCACTTGCCGTTTTTGAATCGGCATTCCGCTAGGGCGGAGCGGGTCATTACAAGAATCCACCTAGCAAGTCCTGGGCGAAATTTTTTACAGCCGATATGAGGAAGACGACGAATCAGATGAAGTATATCGCCCCTAGGATTGTGGGTTCGGGGGCCAGAGCTTCGTTTACAGAAGAGGATTTAATAGAAACGAAATAGTACTGGAAAAATACCATCATCCTGTACGTCTTGGGCAATCGACCGTTCTACAATCTTATAGGGGCGTACGCCGAACGTATCTGGCGTCCTAAAGGCAGCATGGAATTCTTTTCCCGAAGCAATGGCTTCTACTTTGTCAGATTCGAGATGGCAGAGGATATGGAACTGATAGTTCAGGAAGGTCCATGGACCTTCGATGTTCGTCTGATTATAATGAAGGAGTGGACTCCGGAAATGCGGTGCGAGCGTGAAGTTTTGAGATCGGTGCCTATATGGATACGATTTACAGAATTACCTTTACTCTACTGGAGTAATCAAATGATTATGAAGCTTGCGAGCTTCATTGTAATTCCAATTAAAGCAGATGAGATGACGACGATAAGAGCTATGATGGGGTTCGCCAGGGTCTTTGTTGAAATTGAAACTGGTTAATCACTTCCATCTTATGTTGAATTTGAAGCCCCCCAGGAGAGGTTTTTGTTCAAAAAGTAGAATATGAATGGGTTCTCCCTACTTCTAACCATTGTCGACAATTCGGGCATCCTTCGAAAGAGTGCAAAGCAGAAAAGAATACCACAGAGGAGTTGAACAAAGATAGCTTGAGATCGGATCTAAATTCGAGGGGAATAGACAGTAGACAAGCCCAACCACAAGGGGGTGAAAACACCCGGATAATAAATCATATAGATGACATAGATCTTGAGATTGACATTGGCTTGGAAAATTTTACATCACAAGGAAAAGAATCTGAAAGCCAATCGCATACGGATATGATCCAGAGAAAAGTGGCGGCAGCACAAGTCGAGAAGTCGGGACCAGCCATGGTATTCAAAGTAACATTGGGCGCAAAAGGAAAGAATCGAGGGGTGGGCAAAAGCAAAAACTCAAAGGAAAGTACACCAGTTCGAAATAATACAAGTCAATGGAGAATGAAAGAAGGACAAGTTTTGCAAATTGAAGGCGGAGGAAGCCGTAAGAGGCATGCAGGGTTATCTACGGAGGATATAAACAAGCATGTAGCAACAGGTCGAGCTTGGCCCTCTGCTTAGATAACCCTCGATGGAGGGACATGATGATCAGCCAAGAGGTAGTCAACAATCAAGAACTCACTAACAGTAGGATACATGAAGTCGATCAAAGTTGTGAAGAGCCTGATCCGTCCCCAGCAGATAAGGCTTTAGAGTTGACTGGGAACAAGCAATCGATTTAAATGTCTATGATTACATGGAACGTTTGGGGTGCCTGTTCTATAGGGCGATGGAAGAAAATTAGTGAAGTGATTCGTAAAGGGCAACATGACATTTGTGCCCTTCTCGAGACCAAGATTAAATCTTATAGAATGCTTCAAAGGAGGACGACAACACACTGGCAACAAGTGAACAACCTTCACCTATGTCAGATGGCTCGCATTTGGGTGCGTTGGGACAGTCGACAATGGGATGGTGATGCTATACATGTCTCCGAGCAGATAATAGTACTTTTTTTAAAAATAAAGGAGGATTTCAGATGATATATGGTGCCATATATGGCCATAATAATAGAAGAAGAAAAAAAGAGGAATTGTGGAGAGAGATAATTCACATCAACAACCTGGCGGACTCACATCACAAGTTGCCTCTTATTCTCTCGGGTGATTTCAATGCTTTACTTTACCCTCATGAGAAAGTAGGAGGCAGGAAGGTGCCAGAAGGTAGTATGCAGGATTTCCAAACATGTCTTCTTCAGTCCGGGCTGCAACCATTGGAACGATCGGGTCACGTCTAGACTTGAAATAATAAAGCAGTTCGTAAGAGAGTACTTTGCCAACTAGACAGAGCTCTGGGTAATCAATTCTGGTTTCAATCTTTTTCCGAAGCTAAAGCAGAGGGGTTGCCAGCGGGGACGAGCGATCACTCTCCGATCTGTGTTCGACTCTTGCAATCAACTCACAACCGCCCGAGGCCGTTTAGATATAATAATAAATGGCATAATATGGAGGGCTATATGGATGTGGTTCAGCGAGGTCTATCCACAGCAGTTACGGGTAACATCCAATACCGCTTGGTCTCTAAACTTAAGGCAGTCAAGCAAGCCATTAAAACATGGAACAAGAACTTGCCACAGCCGAAACTGCATGAGGAGTAGAAGAAATTATTGGAAATTCAGAACCGCCTCCAGGCGGATTTGATGAATGCTGATCTGGCTCGAGAGGAACGGAAACTCATTTGCAGCATTGGGAAGCTTAGAATGCTCCAGGAAATCGAATGGCACAACACGCCAAATGCCAATGGCTGCAGCAGGGGGATCAATGTTCAAAATTCTTTTATGACGTCGTGAGGATGCGGCAACATCAGAATGGTATATCCCGGCTTCTCGGATCAGAGGTTCAAGAATTGCAATCAAATGAGGACATCCAACAGGAGGCAGTTAGGTATTATTCTAAACTTTATAATCAAGTTGATTATCTAACGTCCTTCCCTGCTACTATATGCAAGGAACTTGTGTCCCCTGAGGGGAATAATATGAGGTGTGCAAGGGTGGAAATGGAGGAACTAGAAGACATCGTCAAGAAGACAGCTCCTGATAAAGCCCCGGGCCCTGATGGTTTTGACAGTTTGTTCTGAAAAATTCATTAGGAAGACATCAAACACCAAGTATTGGAGATGGTGAGAGACTTCTTCGACAACAAGAGACTTTTGAAGGAATTAAACCATTCATTCCTTACCATAATCCCCAAGAAGGAAGGTTCTACGACGATGGCGGATTATAGACCGATAGCCTGTTGCAACTTCTTGTACAAGATTATTACACATCTTATGTGTCGAAGGATGGAAAAAGTTATACAAGGATTAATTTCCTTCAATCAAGCCACCTTTATCAAAGGCCGATCCATAGCTGATCACAATCTGTTAGCTCATGAGCTTGTACGGGACTTTAATAAGCCTGGAGGCAACCGGTCATGCATCAAATTGGATCTTCGTAAAGCTTATGATTCTATCAATAGGGATTTCATTTGCCATATTATGCTGGAAATGGGTTTCTCTGAAAATTGGGTGGCCATGGTTTGTGAATGTATTTCGACCCCATCAGTCTTGGTCCTTGTCAAAGGAATTCCAAATAGATTCTTTCATAGTAGTCGAGGAATAAGGAAGGGGGACCCGCTATCTCCATATTTGTTTACCATAGTTATGGAATACTTTACTCAACTACTTGAGATTGTGAAAGTTCAAGGAAGGATTTCACCGATCCAGAAGCATATAAAACCAAGTATCACCCATCTTATATATGCAGATGATTTGCTATTGTTCATTGAGCCATCAAGAAGAGGCCTGGCGACTTTGGGGCAGATTTTGACAGAGTTCGGAGAGTTGACTAGCCTCGAGATCAATAAATAAAAGAGTTAAATTTATTTCAACAAATTATGCTCAAACAAAGAAGCCAAAGCTGCTATTATAGGGGTAGATACAGGCGAGCTACCTGTGCAGTACTTGGGGCTACCACTCAGCGTTAACTACGCCAGAGACTCAAACTGTCAGAGTATGGTCGAATATGTCCAACGACGCACGGAAGGGTGGCATGCACAAAATTTGTCATTTGGGGGTCGAATAGAGTTGGTCCGATCTGTGGTTCTTGCAATAGCTAATTTCTGGCTTCAAGCTATTTTATTGCCGAACTCTACTATTCGAAAACTGGAGAAAATCTATGCTGACTTCATATGGCATGGAGGAGTACATGGAATTAAAATGGAAACTCTATGCCTACCAAAAGAGGAGGGAGGAGTTGGGTTATACTCAATCCGGACGCTTAGAGAAGTAGCGGCCATGAGACTCGTTTGGAAGTTTATTACCGGCGAGTTGCTCTGGGCAAGGTGGACTGCGGCTAAGTATGTTAAAGACACTTATTTCTGGGCTATGCATTCTAAAAGTAATGCATCGGTGACCTTCAAAACTATCCTGCTTTATCGGGAGAATGTTTTACAACATATTGAGCGGATAGTGAAGGATGGCAATACCACGGATCTATGGTTTGATCCTTGGATTGAGCGCAGAAGTCTAGCGGACCTTGGCGGCATTACAACGCTGGCCAGAGCTCGGGTGGGTACGTCGGTTAGCTGCATCATCGAAAATAGAAGATGGCGGCCAAAAAAATATGGCATTGCCAGGCAATTCAGCATAGCCATCAAACACACGAAAATTGATGCGCTTGCAGAGAAGGATAGATGGTAGTGGATGGGTTCAACTACTGGGGCTTCCAACATCATCTCACCTACAATATCACACGGACAGTTTATGTCAAAGTTGCAAATACCGAGTTCATATAGGTTAAAGGATCCTCGCGTAAAATGCAATACTGCATGTATAAAGTAATGATGGGTCAGTTGGTCACCAGAGACCGGTTGCATCGATTTGGTATTAGCATTCCAAGCTATGAGTGTGTGTTATGCAGCCAAGAGCTTGAAAATATAAAACATTTGTTCTTCCAATGAGAAGTCTTTGCTCGAGCCGTATGAGGCTATCTTGGCCTGAGCCACATAGGACAGATTCATTCTGAACCGCATGAGAAGTATTTGCTCGAGCCGCATAAGGCTGTCTTGGCCTGAGCCGCATAGGACAGATCCATTCTGAACCGCATGAGAGGCCTTTACTTGAGCCGCATGAGGCTGTCCTGGCTCGAGCCGCATAGGACAGGTCCATTCTGAAGCGTATGAGAGGTCTTCACTTGAGCCGCATACGAACGCCCACGTGGCAAGGCCTCGTGGCTTTTTTATGGCTTTTTGGGGGATTTGTGTCAGAGATCTCTCTCTTCTCTAGAAGTCTGTCATTATGACAGCGTCATAATTTCTTCTTTTTGTGTCAGGCCTGTCACTTTTTCAGAGTTGTCAGCCGTCAAACAATTACTGCGAGGGGGCAGAGAAGAGGACTATCCTGCCACGTGTCTTCGAAGCCGCATAGGATGTCTTGGGCCGCATAGTCCCTTATGCCGCATGACTCTTCGAGTCACATGGGCTTTCTGAGCCGCATGGGGTTCTTTTGGCCATATGGGTCATTTTTTTTAATATTTTCCATGCTTCTACAAGACCCCCTTCAAAGTTTTCAATTTGCAAAATTGAAATACTTTGAATAAGAAGCATGGTCGTATTTTTTGGCCGCATATGAAACCCTGACCGCATAGAGTTCTTGACCGCATAGATTGTTCAGCCGTAGGAATGTCTCATCCGCATAGAACTGTTCAGCCGTATAGCTTCTCGCCACGTGTGCGGGACTTTAATTATCTCAAATTCACTTCAGCGCCGTTTTATAGGGGGGAATCCCAAGGGTCAGCTCATTAAATCTTTCGGATTTTATGCCCTGGACGAATCTTGGAGACGAAACCCGAGGAGTCAGTTTCGCTTCTCATGAGGCGGTCATTGGTCCACGTGTCCTCCTTCTCCATTCCTCCTATAAATAGGGGGAGTTTGAAGAGAGAAAGGGCTTCTTTACTTTCTTTCTTTTTCCTCGAATCTTCTCTATCTCAATCGCCCTTCTCCTTTTCGATAATTAATGGCTCCAAAGATGACCGTGGCAGCAAAGGGCAAGAAGGCAGCCTCTACTTTCGCCTCGGCTGTAACTGCTACTCCGCCGGTCATCGTACCTGATGTTCATCCTGACATTCACCCCCCCATTACAGGTAAGGACAATGTATGGGTTAAAGAACCCTAACTGCCATGGCTACGTCGCATACTTTATGCATGTGTCTTTGCAAATCGTATGTTCGCCCAACGGCTGAGCTGCGAGCCGCATAAGAAAACCACCGTGTCTGCATACGTGCTTCGTCGGCGAGGCCGCATAAGCGACGCTAAACCGCATAGACTTTTATCGCCCGGAGCCGCATAAGTATTCTTCTGAGCTTGAGCCGCATGAGGCTTTTTGGTGCCGCATAAGACTTCGGAGCCGCATAAGGCTTTATGGAGCCACATGGATATTTTCTTGAGCCGTATGAGGCTTGAAAGAACCCAATCAGCTCTCTTTATCCACCTATTTAACCTACCCCTTTTTTTTCTTTAAAAGGGACGTGGTCCCGAAATATGTAATGCCTTTTCTTCCTTCAAATAAAGAGTACTTTCAATTCTACCCTTCATTTGTATTGCCGGCTGCGCCGGTGATATTGTGGTGATGTTCTCTCCCGCATAGGGGATATATTTGTGGACCTGTTATCCATGGCTTACCTTAGTTTTAGGTAGAGATAACAAGTTTTGGTCAGGATACCTGAAGCAGCCATGGCAAAATGGTCATGGGTGCTCTTGGTATTAGAAAAAGGAATGCCGTAGAGCAGCTGGGCTCCTGTGGCATGATGAGATGATGGATTTATGCTAAGAAGTTTTGCAATGGATATTTGTGGGCCTATTATCCTTGGCGTATCCTGGTTTAGGATACGGATAATAGTGTTACCCTCATTTCCCATATTTCCCGTATTTCGTATTTATACTCGTATCTGTATTTTGGCATGTCTTTTTATTTTTCTCGACTTATAGAATTTTGGTATTCTCGTATTTGGGTTTTGGTTTGGCTCGGTTTTAATGGGGATGGTTCGGTTTGGTTCGGTTTTATGTGCATTGGATCACCTTAGCCTTATGCTCCCCCTCTATTCCATCACAACCCTCCCTCTTTATATCCCCCACCTACCACTCTCTCTCCTCATAACTTCCTCCATTAATTTCTTCCTCTCTTTTCCTTCCTCCAACTCTCCCAAACCCTAGGCAAGTGCATCTTGACACTTCATGAGAACCATATTTTTTTGGTCTATTTGCTAGATTAGGACATGGGGATCAACATTAGAACTTGCTATTTTGTGATTTGGAGCTTTCTTTGTTCTAGATCTAAGTTTAGCTATTTTCGGATTTTGCATGGTTTGATCTACTTGGGTTGGATTTTCATGGGTTTTGATGCTTCCATGTGGAAGAGCATTCAGTTTCACTCCAGTTAGAACTTTGAAAATCTGGATTTGGAGTTCGGATGACCAAGTTATGTTGTTTTGAAGTTTTGGGTTCTGCCATGGTGTTCTTGCTGTTTGGAGAAGACAGTGAGCAGTGTGCAGAGCTTCTTAGCTCACGCACACAGAGCTACGCGCGCTCTTTAGCGCTGTGTACGCAGACTTGGTACGCTCCATGTTGGAAGCTGCTCCCTTGAGCGTGCGTGACTTTTCACGCAGCTGCTCCCTTGAGCGTGCGTGACTTTTCACGCAGCTGCTCCCTTGAGCCTGCGTGACTTTTTCACGTACACTGCCTCCCTGTAGCGTGCGTGACTTTTCATGCAGCGCTCCCTGTAGCGTGCATGACTTTCACGTATGCTGCTTCCTTGAGCGTGCGTGACTTTCACGTATGCTGCTTCCTTGAGCGTGCGTGACTTCCACGCAGCTGCTCCCTGTAGCATGCATGACTTTCACGTACACTGCTCCTGTAGCGTGCGTGACTTTCACCTATGCTGCTCTCTCAGTGTGCGTGACTTCGTACGCTGCTTCCCTGACCCTTCCTTGCTTAACCCATTAGCTCTTGGAGTTTTGGTCTTATTTCTTTAAGCTTGGCTTTTCTATTGTCCTGTATATTGATATTTTATTAGATATTTTACGTCCATTTTATATCCTTACGCCTTTTGTCATGAACTTGATTTTATTTAATATGTTTGGAATGACTATTGCACATGGCTTGATATGACAAGGAACTTACATAACACGATAGTGGCCCGTGGTGGTGCACTCCTGACAAGTACCCTGACATGATTTATCTTGATAACTTGATAGTGGCCATGGCGGCGCACTCCTGACTTGACATGACCTGATAACCGAACTTGACCTACCTTGACACCGTGGGTGGTTCTACTTGCTTGCTTGTTAATCCACTTGTCCAGTCTTGCATCATGTCTAGGATGGGACTCCTGAGTACCACGGTCAGAAGTACCTACTAAAATGGATTAAGGCTAATAACTAGAATAACACAGTAGTCATGAAGAGATGACACAGCTACAGGCAATCCCGTTACCTGGGCGCTCTTGGGATCTGTAGCCTGCCGTCGAGTAGGGCACATTTCCAGCGCACCGTCGAGTGTTGCACCCTCTAAGTCACCTAAGGGTACATTTGTCTTCTGGGCAATGTACCCACCTGAATTCAACCTTAATCTTTCGTCCTGGGTAGCCTGGATGGTCTGCAGGGCTTGTGGCTGTGGAACAATCTCACTGCATCTTGTTAGTAATTAGGCCTGTGATAACCCTAGTTAGTTAAGGTAGTAAGCCGTAGTATCTGCTTGGCCGTGATTGATTGAATGAGGTATAACTAGTCTAGTCATGTCTTGATCCAATACAAGATTGCTTCCTGTCTTGATTTCTTACATTATTATCTTGCCGATAAATGGTGGGAAACCAAGCTCTGTTCAGATGAAGGGTTACAACCCCGGTCCTTGTTTGGTTTACGGGTTGTAACCTGGCTATCGGAATAGTCCCATGGTTATCTCGTCGTATATTATCCTGACATGTTTTCGTAATTTTAGTTTTAATATTAGATTTTGTGCTGATTGCTGGCTTTTGTTCTTATTTCGTGGCCCCCTTGTGGCACTTGCTCTTTCTGGGGTTGACCCAGCTGGTTTTGTGTGGCCAGATTTCGGAGCAGCTCCCAAGGATCTACCAAGCTTCCAGCCCAATGGTGAACACTAGAAGAAATTCGGGCCAAGAGTGGGTTTTCTATTTTGTTTCGCTCACTCTATTGTAAAAATTATTCTTTTGAGGCGTTTAGCCGACGAGCACCTGTTAGCTCGGAGCACTTTTACTTACTGTCTGCCTACGGGCTGTAAACATGATTGACAAATCCTAGGGTTGATCATGTATGACTAAACTCTTGCTAGTCCTAACATTTTGTAACGACTAGCTTCATGATCAGCCGAATATGTAATATTTGAGACGCCTTATTATTGTATATTTAATGATCATACATCTTGCGACTTTACTTACTTGTGGAGATTGAGACACTAGGTTTGTTTATGACCATAAGAGACTGTTGGCTTGTAGAAAACTCTCACATATCTAGACGGCCGTGACCGTATATCGAGGTGGTTTCCATTTCAATATACGTAGCTGGCTATGTCTGCCCCCGCTCTCCAGTATTCTGGTTCTGGGGCGTGACATGGTTTAAGTGGTGGCCCATACAGGTCTTGTAAATCAAGATATGTGGGGGTTTACCAGATAGATGTCTCAATCAGTACTCGTCCTTGATCTCTGTTCGTATCCTCTGAATCCCTGGATTCTTGCCCTGATCCTGTACTTATATCATTGATCTGTCCTGGTCCTTTCCTTATTGTTCCCTGTGTCGTCTCTTCAGCGGCACTGTACCTGGTCCTACCGATCGACGAGGTAGAGCACTTCCCGTGGATCAGCAGCAACCCGGAGATCAAGCCCAGCATTCCGGAGTCGCCTCCAGAGTGATACCTACTGGAGGAGAGTCACCAGTTCGGCCCGTCCAGCCCATAGAGCCAGATGATGGTACCTTAGTAGGCCTCATCAGAACCTTGATAGCTTCCCAGGATCGTCGAAGCGACGCCCTACACTAGACAGTTCAAGATGCTTTGACCCGAGGCGGACATCCAGGGAACCAGGCGGCGAACAGCTTCAAGCGATTGAACCCTCCTTTCTTCGACGGCACCGATGATGCAATTGTCGCGGATGCATGGCTTCAGGATACCGAGGTGATTCTGGAAGCAGCTAGGACACCCGAGAATAAGAAGGTGGCGGTAGTACGCCTGCAGTTGTTGGACTTGGCTCGCAGTTGGTGGGCGGCGCAAGCCATGGGATTAGTGGCACCCATTGCTTGGGCATTGTTTAGAGAGAGATTCCAGACGAAGTATTTCGATGCTGTGGCTCGGTATGACCTGCAGACCAGATTTACCAACTTGAAGCAAGGAGGCAGATCAGTCGATAGTTATGCATCGGAGTTTTCTAGACTCAGTAGGTTTGCCCCCACCTTGGTGGCGATCGAGTTTGATAGGGCCCAGCGGTTCCAACAGGGACTGCATTTGGAGATCTTGTTGGCGGTTGAGCAGTTCGAGCACCAGACGTTTGATGCAGTCTTGAGAGCAGCTAGGAGGCATGAGTACACCTCCCAGAGGATCGTGGATAGGACCGGAGGTAGGAAGCGGTCCCACAGTCAGATGCACCAATCATCAGCTCCAGTCCCGGCAGCTAGGGGATTGACCATTGGAACTCCGAGGCGGGCGGCCTCAGTAACGTCGGTTCAGTATTCGACCCCGACGTACCCGCAGCAGCAGAAGCAGAAGCAGACTTCCGCGATGGGATGTTCTCATTACGGAAAGCCAGGGCATGTGGTGGCAGACTGTCGCAGGGCGCAGGGATTATGCCTGGCTTGTGGAGCAGCAGATCACAGGATAGGGGCTTACCCGAATAGGGGTGGTTCATCAGCATCCAACCCTTCTAGCTCTTCGGTGAGAGGACCAACCCCAGCACCAGTTCAGCAGCAGCAGTATCAGTCTTTGAGGCCCTTGCCGCCTCAGTCTCAGGCATTCCAGCAACAGTACCCCCAGCAGTATGCACAAGCCCAAGCTCAGAACCAGAGTAGGCAGAGAGGTTTCCAGCAGAGGGGACCAGCAGCCAGAGGACAAGGTCAGGCCATGATGATGGCTATAGAAGAAGAAGTTGCACCAGGTGAGGTAGTGGCAGGTACTATTCTTGCCAACTCCTTTCCGGCTTCGGTATTGTTTGATTCTGGTGCATCGCATTCATTTATGTCTGCACGATTCGTGACACGGATAGGATTGGAGCCCGAGTCATTATCAGTGAGGCTCAATATACTTATTGGTAATGGCCTCGTGGGAGTAGATCGAGTGTTTTTCTCGTGTCAGATCGTAGTTAGCTGTAGGGAGTTCCCCGCTAGATTCATAGAGTTTCCTATGGCAGACTATGATATAGTCCTAGGCATGGATTGGTTGAGGAACCAGTATACTAGGATAGACTGCCATATTGGCAGAGTTGTCTTTAGTATTCCCGGCGAGCCAGAGTTTTTGTTTTCCAGAGCCGCAGTGGAGCCGTCTTCTCCAGTATTGCGGATGGCAGTAGCAGCAGTGCAGTTACCCAGGATAGTCGATGAGTTTCCAGATGTCTTTCCAGAGGAGCTTCCAGGGATGCCGCCAGAGCGGGAGATTGAGTTCACTATAGACTTGATTCCCGGGACAGCACCAGTGTCAGAGCGAGTCTACAGGATGGCGCCTTCAGAGTTGGAGATTTTGTACAAGATGATTGAAGAACTGAGGACCAAGGGATTCATCCGTGCAAGTGGATCGCCTTGGGAAGCCTCGATGCTTCTTGTAAAAAAGAAGGATGGTACGTCCAGGCTATGTGTTGATTATCGTACCTTGAATTCGATGACAATCAAGAACAGATACCCTCTTCCGAGGATAGATGACTTGTTTGATCAGCTCAGAGGGGCTTCAGTGTTCTCGAAGATCGACTTGCGGTTAGGATACCACCAGATCAGAGTCAGGGAGCAGGACATCCCGAAGACAGCATTCAGATCGAGGTATGGACATTGGGAGTTCCTTGTTATGCCCTTTGGAGCGACCAATGCGCCGGCCGTATTCATGGACCTCATGAATCGCATTTTTATGCCTTACTTAGACCAATTTATGATCGTGTTCCTAGATGACATCCTGGTCTACAGCAAGAGTGAAGCAGAGCATGAGCAGCATCTCAGAGTCGTCCTTCAGACGCTTAGGGAGCATCAGTTGTACGCCAAGTTCAGTAAGTGCGAGTTCTGGCTCGATCGCATATCATACTTGGGTCACATCATTACCCGAGGAGGAGTGGAAGTGGATCCCCAGAAGATTGTGGCTATCGAGTCATGGCCGGTACCCTGCTCAGTGGCAGAGGTTCGCAGCTTCCTTGGATTGGCCGGCTACTACCGGCAGTTCATTTCAGATTTTGCAAGGATTTCAGCACTGATGACCCAGTTGACCCGCAAGGATGTGCCGTTTGTTTGGACAACAGAGTGCCAGGAATCATTTGAGAAGTTGAAACGAGGTTTGATAATGGCTCCCATTCTCACCCTTTCAGATGGGACCGGAGGATTCACAGTTTATTGCGACGCTTCAGGTAGAGGATTGGGGTGTGTCTTGATGCAGCATGGAAAGGTAATATCTTATGCGTCACGCCAACTTCGTGATCATGAGAAGAATTACCCGACCCACGACTTGGAATTGGCGGCGGTAGTGTTTGCCTTGAAGTTATGGAGACACTACTTGTACGGAGATAGAGTGGAGATCTTTACTGATCATAAGAGCCTGAAGTATGTTTTCACCCAGAAGGACCTTAATATACGACAGAGAAGATAGCTCGAGCTACTGGTAGACTATGATGTGGATTTGCAGTATCATCCCGGGAAGGCCAACGTCGTAGCAGATGCATTGAGCAGGAGAGCCGGAGTTTATTTCCTGACGGCACAACCAGAATTATTGGCAGATCTTCAGAAGATGGGAATTGAAGTGGTTCTTCCTACCATCGTGGCATTGATGGCCAGCCTACAGGTTCAGTCCAGTATAGTTGAGAGAATCCGTGTGGCGCAGTCAACAGATTCCAAGCTTCAGCGACTCAGAACAGAGTGTGAAGCAGGAAGAAGGCCAGAGTTATGTATCCATGAAGACGGTACACTTCGGCACGGCACTCGTCTTTGTGTACCCAGTGGAGATATCAGACAGGAAGTTATGGCAGACGCCCACAGTTCACAGTATTCTATTCATCCGGGTGGTACGAAGATGTACCGTGATATTCGTCAGCACTTCTGGTGGAATGGCATGAAGAGGGAGATAGCCCGGTTTGTCTCTCGGTGTTTGGTTTGCCAACATGTTAAAGCTGAACATCAGAGGCCCGCTGGACTTCTTCAGCCCTTACCGATCCCAGAATGGAAATAGGAACATATAACCATGGATTTCGTGACCGGATTGCCCAGATCTCCGGCCGGCAGAGATGCCATTTGGGTGATTGTGGATAGGCTTACCAAGATGGCACACTTTCTTCCATTCAGAGTTGGACAGTCGACGACGCAGTTAGCAGAGATGTATTTCAGGCAGATTGTCAGGCTTCACGGTGTGCCAGTCAGCATCACATCGGACAGGGATTCAAGATTCACATCACACTTTTGGTGCAGCTTGCAGAAGAGTTTGGGGACTCGCCTTCAGTTCAGCTCAGCTTATCATCCACAGACGGATGGACAATCAGAGCGCACAATCCAGACCCTTGAAGATATGTTGAGATCCTGTACCCTTGACTTCGGTAGTTCATGGGAGAATCATCTGCCCCTGGTAGAATTCTCGTACAACAACAGTTATCAGGCCAGTTGTCACGCCCCGATTTGGTAGAATCGATAGTCGTCCCCCAGGCGTGATGCCGTGCAAGCCTAAGTTGCGCTTGCACAAGGTGGTTCATAAGGTCATCCGATACAACAGCATATACATATAAGAGTACGCAGAGAAATTGAACACATTCATATAGAAGGAAAACTCAAGCTTTATTGATAATGAACATCATGTTACAGACTCGATATAAGGACGCCGCGCGGGCTTTTTACAAACTGACTCCATTACAAAATGAAGGCCGATGAGATAGCCATTCCATACATTTCATCCCTGATTACAACCAGCATTTCAAAACCACCTGGGATAGTGGGCAGTCGCTCCATCTGTCTTCTAGCTTTCAACAGCAGAGTCTTCAAAAGAGATTAGATCCAAGCTTCGACCGCACGAACGAAGCTTCAAAACACACGAGCGTTTCCTTCTTTCACGTGGCACGCTCCTCCTGATTTAGCGTACCTGTGGAGAGAGCGAGGATCAGTACAATCAACATGTACTGGCGAGTGACTAATTAATTTCCGGGCTCTCATTTGGTTCAAGAATAGATAAAAATCATATGACTTCCTTTTTGATGATCTTTCTAGCCACCCTAAACATTTTATACAAAGCATTTTTGACGTTATCGTTACCTTCCACGCTCATTGTTAACAATTATACCAAGTGTTTGATGTGAAGGTCACTGGCAATAACTAGCCATTTGGACATAGCCTGGTAATACGGGACCCTTGCAACGCAAGTAGCGAGCTCCGATGCAAGTCCCCGTCTTACCGGTTGCTTCATACCCAGCTCGGCTATAACCTGTTTCTTCCTAGGCCGAGTCGGTCCCGTGGCCCCGGGTTGCCGCTCGAAGAAACCATCGCCCTTGTCGACAAGTTGTCCAAGACCGTAATCGATTCATTTACTTGTTTGTTTTGCAGGCTTGTAATAATTCTATCTCTTTTCTACGCAACACATCTTTTTCTCCTCTAACCCATAGGACTGCAATTCATTCAATTACGATATCATTACCTGAGTTCACATTTTGAAATAGAGGGTCGAGACGAAGGAGGTCAGCCACTCACCTTGAGTTTTGCTTGAGGCGAGGGACTTGTTGGCTGCGCTAGACGTCGCCTACGCGATCACCTGAAATCGCACAAGCAACCGATTAGAACACTGTATTATGCAAGAGTTCGATAGGAAATGCGAGCTCGAAATGTAAACTATGAAAACCATCGAAAACATTCACGAAAACGCATTCAGAAAACCAAAGCCAAAACCAACGCAAGCGGCGTGAAAAGCAGAGCAACGGGAGGTCTCTCCCGACTCAGCCGCAGAGTCAATCCTCGAGGCGCTACCCGCTGAATGTGGGACTTGGTTCCGAAGAAGCCATTCCATAACGTGGAATGGATCTTCAACCGTTCCCGTTCGATCGATTCGATCGATCCCGACCTATCGGTCCCGACCGAGTCGATAGCGACAGTGTTCCTTTCTCGCGCACCCCGTGGACGGACAACGGGGCACGATGTAGGGACGGGGCACTACACCATAACCAACTAAAAATAAGTTTCGTCCTCGAAACTTAAGAACAGAACCTACCTCTATGAAAACAATGAAGGGAACTTTTCCTTCATCTCAGACTCGAGTTCCCATGTCGACTCTTCTGCCGCATGGTTCCTCCAAAGTACGCGAACGAGAGGGATCGTCCGATTCCACAGCAGCTTATCCTTGCGTTCTAAGATTTGAACTGGCACTTCGACGTAGGATAAGTCGGACTTTAGCTCCAGCTGGCCAAAATCCACCACGTGGCTAGGGTCGTGCACGTACTTCCGCAGTTGGGAGACGTGGAAGACGTTGTGCACACCTTCGAGCGCCGGCGGTAGGGCAATTTTATAGGCCACTGGGGCGACCCGCTCGAGTATTTCAAACGGCCCAACGAATCTCGGGCTCAGCTTCCCCCTCGCGCCAAACCGAGTAACTCCTCGCATAGGCGACACCTTCAGGAACACATGATCGCCCACCTGGAACTCAAGCGGTCTTCGATGGGTATCGGCGTAGCTCTTTTGCCGACTCTGTGCAATCTTCAGTCTTTCCCGAATGAGCTTGACCTTCTCCACAGTCTGTTCCACCAGCTCCGGGCCGAGTATCTGCCGTTCCCCGACTTCATCCCAGCAAATGGGCGATCTGTACTTCCGGCCGTACAAAGCTTCATACGGCGCCATTTGGATGCTGGACTGATAGCTATTGTTGTATGCAAATTCTGCCAACGGTAGGTGGACGTCCCAGCTTGATTTGAAGTCAATTGCGCAGAGCCGTAGCATGTCTTCGAGAATCTGATTAACGCGCTCCGTTTGGCCGTCGGTCTGAGGATGGTAAGCTGAGCTGAATTGCAACTTGGTACCCAGCGCCGACTGAAGGCTACTCCAGAATTACGACATGAACCGTGAATCCCGATCAGAGACGATGGATACTGGAACTCCGTGCAGTCGTACTATCTCGTCAAGATAAATCTGTGCCAGGCGATCAACGCTCCAAGTAACTTTGATGGCAATGAAGTGCGCTGACTTGGTTAGTCGATCGACGATGACCCAGATAGCGTCATTCCCCCGTGGTGTCTTCGGCAGGCCAACAATAAAGTCCATCGTGACATGATCCCATTTCCACTCTGGAATGGCAAGGTTCTGCATCTCCCCGCCCGGTCGTTGATGTTCAGCTTTTACCTGCTGACAGGCCATGCATTGCGACACGAAGAGCGCCACATCTCTCTTCATCCCGTGCCACCAGAAGGTCATGCGGAGGTCCTTATACATCTTGGTACTGCCTGGATGCAATGTATATTTCGTATAATAGGCCTCCGACATTATCTCCCTTCGTAGTTCTTTATCATCCGGAACGCATAGTCGGCCATTCATTCTCAGCACGCCGGTCTTGTCTTCCGCAAAGTCGGTCGCACTACCTGTTGAAATTCGCTCGCACATTTTCTTCAGGTACGGATCATCCTTCTGAGCGGTCTTGATCTTTTCCAGCAAACTCGGCTCTAACTGCAGCTGTGCCAACCGTATATTCCTGAACTGAACCCGGAGATCGATGCCCATTTCTTCTAAATCTTGTAGTAGTCTGCGGTCGATGGAGAGCGAGGCAAGATATTTCCGACTCAGAGCGTCCGCCACAACATTTCCCTTGCCCGGAGTGTAGTCGATCGTCAAGTCATAGTCTTTTATCAGTTCGAGCCAGCGCCGCTGTCGTAAGTTCAATTCCTTCTGAGTGAAGAGATACTTGAGGCTCTTGTGGTCGGTATAGATCGCGCACGCCACACCATATAGATAGTGACGCCACAATTTCAATGCGAACACAATTGCCGCTAACTCCAAGTCGTGCGTAGGATAGTCCTTCTCGTGCGGCTTTAATTGTCTCGAGGCGAAGGATATCACCTTGTTCCGCTGCATGAGCACACATCCCAAGCCCTGGCCTGAAGCATCGCTGAATATCTGGAAACCCTCTGGCCCATCCGGAAGCGCGAGTATAGGTGCCGAAATCAATCGCCGTTTTAGCTCCTGGAATGAAGCTTCACAGTCATCCGACCACTCATACGCGACTCCCTTTTGAGTGAGGCGAGTCAAACGCGATGCAATCTTCGCGAAGTCTTTCACGAAGCGTCGATAGTATCCCGCCAAACCAAGAAAGCTTCGAATCTCACTAGCAGACGCAGGCCGCCTCCAATCAGCAACGGCTTCCACCTTCTTCGGATCGACTGCAATACCTTCGGACAAAATGATGTGACCCAGAAAGGATACGCTGCTGAGCCAAAATTCGCACTTACTCTGCTTTGCATATAGCTGATTTTCTCGAAGTGTCTGGAGCACGGTCCGCAGATGTTCTGCATGCTGCGCCCTGTCTTTCGAGTAGACCAGAATATCGTCAATAAAGACTACGACAAATTTATCAAGGAAGGGTCGAAATACCCGATTCATCAGATCCATGAAGGCGGCAGGGGCGTTCGTCAGGCCGAATGGCATCACCAGGAACTCGTAGTGGCCGTAACGAGTGCGAAAGGCGGACTTTTGCACGTCGTCTGACTTGATCTTGAGTTGATGATAACCTGAGCGGAGATCAATCTTCGAAAATACCGAGGCGCCTTGCAGTTGATCGAATAAGTCGTCTATGCGGGGCAATGGGTACTTGTTCTGGATGGTGGCTTTGTTCAGCTCCCGGTAATCGATGCACAGACGCAGGGACCCATCCTTCTTCTTTACGAACAATACGGGCGCTCCCCACGGTGAAACACTAGGCCGAATAAACCCTTTATCGAGTAACTCTTGTAGCTGGACCTTGAGTTCCTTAAGCTCGACGGGAGCCATTCTGTACGGAGCCTTAGAAATCGGTCGAGTATCGAGAAATGTATCGATGCTGAACTCGATCTCTCGGTCGGGGGGCATGCCGGGTAGCTCGTCCGGAAACACATCGGGGAATTCTGCCACAACGTCGGTCTGACCTACGTTTGCACCATCCTGTCGCATGTCTCGGACGGACGCCAAGTAGCCTTCGCACCCAGAATGCAGCATCCTCCGAGCAGAGATTGCCGAGATCAACATGCAGGTCGACGACGCCTCACCACACGAAAAGCAGAATTCAGGCACTCCTGGTATGCGGAAAGTGACCGTCTTCCTGGCACAGTCTATGGTTGCGTTGCACCGCCCGAGCCAATCCATTCCCAGAATGATATCGAAGTCATTCATGTCTAGGACCATCACGTCCAGACCGATCTTTTGACCGTCGATACAGATAATCCCGTCGGTGCAGGCTGAATTAGTGAGTATAGGTGTGCCCGAAGGTGTGCTCACGCTAAGGTCGAGGTCTAATGATACTAATGGAAATTTGTGCTCGGCGACAAAGTCCGCCGCTATAAAACTATGCGAAGCACCTGAATCAAATAGTACGCGAGCAGGCACATTATTAAAACTAAGTATACCTGTCACGACCGTGTCTGATGCCAGCGCTTCATCTCGAGTCATGGCGTAGACGCGGCCCTGGGCATTGGGGCGACGTTCTTGGCCATTTTGCGGTACAGGTTGCTGGGCTCGAGGCGCTGGAACTTGATTCCCTGGGCGGTGTTGCTGAGGCACCGCTGGACGGTGCTGTTGGGGCGCCGTTGGGTTCGGCCTTCTGCTGGGACACTCAGCACGAATGTGGCCCTTCTTGCCACAGTTCCATCATCCATCCACTGGTATCGGACAATCGACGATAGTGTGACCGTTCCGACGGCAGCGGATGCAATATAGCCATGGGTTACGCCCTTGGTACCCGCCTTGTTGCCCATTGTTTGGACGCTTGGTCCCATTGTTTCCTCTCGTGTGGCTAGGGCGTTTGTGATTGTAGGTATGCACAGTGCCGGCAGCACTTGGAGGGTATTGGCTTTCAAGGCGGAGGGCGTGGTTGAGAGACTCCCCCATCGTTTGGTATTTGGGAACAGACACATGGGCGACGATAGATGGTCGTAGGCCCACTTCGAACCGTCGTGCACGACTCGCCATGGAAGGCAGGTATTGTCCAGCAAACTTGGCTAACTTGTTGAACTCTGCTGCATACTGCCGCACCGTCATATTCCCTTGCTTTAGCTGCATAAACTCATTCTCCTTCTCTTGTCGAATGGCATCGGGAAGGTACTCGATCTCGAACGCCTCTCGGAAGGTAGCCCAAGATATCGTCGCTGCCTCGTTGTCGTGTCTGATTGCTCGCTTTTGTACGGCCCACCAGTCGTGCGCGTTCAATCGGAGTAGAAGTTGAGCGCAAGCGACTTTCTTGGACTCATCGACGCCCAGAAGCTCGAACCGGTCTTCCAACTCCTCCAGCCAATCGATTACCAACGAAGGGTCTTCAGTACCGCAAAAGGAAGTACGGAAGCTTTTTGTGAATTTTGACACGTCGAAGTTGGAACTTCTCGGTGCCGCAGGCATAAGCTCGGGTACCTCCGGTTCGATTTCGCTTTGTCTGGCCGCAGGCTCGGTCACGGCAGGAGTCGTCGCAGAGTTGTTGTTGTTGGCCACCACTGTCTGTACAATCTGCTGAAGAGTATCAAGCTGCTTCTGCTGGAACTTGAATTGTGCATCGAATCGGGCCTCGAACTGGGTCTGGCGTGCCTCTACCTCCCGTCGATGTGCCTCAGTCTCCCGTCGATGTTGCTCATTCAGGCGTTGATTCTCCTGAGCTTGTTGTTGTTGCGCTTCCAGCATGCGCAACATCCGCTCCATGGCATCGTTAGAGGGTCCGGGCCTCGAGCTACTCGAGCTGCTCGAAGCACTTTCTTCGTTCACCGCCGCACTTTCTGGAAATTTGAAGGCAAAAATACATTAGTCATAATACTTATCACGGACTCACTCGTATGGAATGACATATCTCATCGACACGAGACCAACGGTTTTGAGACTAGAAACTCGACACTGGAGGCCAAGGACGTAAAGCCGTGCTCTGATACCATTATGTCACGCCCCGATTTGGTAGAATCGATAGTCGTCCCCCGGGCGTGATGCCGTGCAAGCCTGAGTTGCGCTTGCACAAGGCGGTTCATAAGGTCATCCGATACAACAGCATATACATATAAGAGTACGCAGAGAAATTGAACACATTCATATAGAAGGAAAACTCAAGCTTTATTGATAATGAACATCATGTTACAGACTCGATATAAGGACGCCGCGCGGGCTTTTTACAAACTGACTCCATTACAAAATGAAGGCCGATGAGATAGCCATTCCATACATTTCATCCCTGATTACAACCAGCATTTCAAAACCACCTGGGATAGTGGGCAGTCGCTCTATCTGTCTTCTAGCTTTCAACAGCAGAGTCTTCAAAAGAGATTGGATCCAAGCTTCGACCGCACGAACGAAGCTTCAAAACACACGAGCGTTTCCTTCTTTCACGTGGCACGCTCCTCCTGATTTAGCGTACCTGTGGAGAGAGCGAGGATCAGTACAATCAACATGTACTGGCGAGTGACTAATTAATTTCTGGGCTCTTATTTGGTTCAAGAATAGATAAAAATCATATGACTTCCTTTTTGATGATCTTTCTAGCCACCCTAAACATTTTATACAAAGCATTTTTGACGTTATCGTTACCTTCCACGCTCATTGTTAACAATTATACCAAGTGTTTGATGTGAAGGTCACTGGCAATAACTAGCCATTTGGACATAGCCTGGTAATACGGGACCCTTGCAACGCAAGTAGCGAGCTCCGATGCAAGTCCCCGTCTTACCGGTTGCTTCATACCCAGCTCGGCTATAACCTGTTTCTTCCTAGGCCGAGTCGGTCCCGTGGCCCCGGGTTGCCGCTCGAAGAAACCATCGCCCTTGTCGACAAGTTGTCCAAGACCGTAATCGATTCATTTACTTGTTTGTTTTGCAGGCTTGTAATAATTCTATCTCTTTTCTACGCAACACATCTTTTTCTCCTCTAACCCATAGGACTTGTATTCTTTAAGCAATTCATTCAATTACGATATCATTACCTGAGTTCACATTTTGAAATAGAGGGTCGAGACGAAGGAGGTCAGCCACTCACCTTGAGTTTTGCTTGAGGCGAGGGACTTGTTGGCTGCGCTAGACGTCGCCTACGCGATCACCTGAAATCGCACAAGCAACCGATTAGAACACTGTATTATGCAAGAGTTCGATAGGAAATGCGAGCTCGAAATGTAAACTATGAAAACCATCGAAAACATTCACGAAAACGCATTCAGAAAACCAAAGCCAAAACCAACGCAAGCGGCGTGAAAAGCAGAGCAACGGGAGGTCTCTCCCGACTCAGCCGCAGAGTCAATCCTCGAGGCGCTACCCGCTGAATGTGGGACTTGGTTCCGAAGAAGCCATTCCATAACGTGGAATGGATCTTAATTCAACCGTTCCCGTTCGATCGATTCGATCGATCCCGACCTATTGGTCCCGACCGAGTCGATAGCGACAGTGTTCCTTTCTCGCGCACCCCGTGGACGGACAACGGGGCACGATGTAGGGACGGGGCACTACACCAGTATCCAGATGGCACCCTTCGAGGCTCTCTATGGCAGGAAGTGCAGATCCCCGCTAGCATGGGACGATATCGGGAAGAGGCAGATGCTCGGGCCCGAATTGATTTCCCAGACGGTTGAAGTGGTCAGGAAGGTCAGAGATCACCTCCGAGTTGCCCAGGCCCGCCAGCTCCATTGGGCCTATGCTCATCGACGTCCCTTAGAATTTGCTGTCGGCGACCATGTATTCCTTATGATCTCGCCTAACCACGGCGTTATTCGCTTTGGCGTGCGGGGAAAGCTTAGTCCTAGGTATATATGGCCGTTCGATATTCTAGAGCGAGTAGAAGATATATCCTATCGTCTCGCTCTTCCGTCGTCGCTAAGTGAGGTGCATGATGTATTCCATGTGTCCCAATTACGACGGTATATTTCGGACCCGAGCCACGTCCTAGACCATTCGAAATTGGTTGTTGGTACCAATCTTTCGTATGAGGAGAGGCCCGTGTCTATTTTGGACCGGAGGGAAAAGATACTCTAGAACAAGACTATTAAATTAGTCCGTGTTGCTTGGGGTCATCACTCTCTAGGTGAGTCAACGTGGGAGCGTGAGGACGACATCCGATCGTGATATCCCTACCTGTTTGACTCGTGAGGTATAATGTCTTTCTTATGCCTTACGTTTTCCCTTCCTTGCTTGCATTGTATGATTGTATGATCGAACTGCTTAGTGTAACTTGCCTGTGCTTAGTATAGCTTGTCGTGGCAATCTCTAGCTCCCTGATTAAATTCCGAGCACGGAATTCTTTTAAGGTGGGTAGAGTTGTCACCCTCATTTCCCGTATTTCGTATTTATACTCGTATCTGTATTTTGTCATGTATTTTTTTTTTTTTCGACTTATGGAATTTTGGTATTCTCGTATTTGGGTTTTGGTTTGGCTCGATTTTAATGGGGATGGTTCGGTTTGGTTCGGTTTTATGTGCATTGGATCACCTTAGCCTTATGCTCCCCCTCTATTCCATCACAACCCTCCCTCTTTATATTCCCCACCTACCACTCTCTCTCCTCATAACTTCCTTCATTAATTTCTTCCTCTCTTCTCCTTCCTCCAACTCTCCCAAACCCTAGGCAAGTGCATCTTGCCACTTCATGTGAACCATATTTTCTTGGTCCATTTGCTAGATTAGGACATGGGAATCAACATTAGAACTTGCTATTTTGTGATTTGGAGCTTCCTTTGTTCTAGATTTAAGTTTAGCTATTTTCGGATTTTGCATGGTTTGATCTACTTGGGTTGGATTTTCATGGGTTTTGATGCTTCCATGTGGAAGAGCATTCAGTTTCACTCCAGTTAGAACTTTGGAAATCTGGATTTGGAGTTCGAATGACCAAGTTATGTTGTTTTGAAGTTTTGGGTTCTGCCATGGTGTTCTCGCTGTTTGGAGAAGACAGTGAGCAGTGTGCAGAGCTTCTTAGCTCACGTACACTGAGCTACGTGCGCTCTTTAGCGCTGCGTACGCAGACTTGGGTACGCTCCCTGTTGGAAGCTGCTCCCTTGAGCGTGCGTGACTTTTCACGCAGCTGCTCCCTTGAGTGTGCGTGACTTTTCACGCAGCTGCTCCCTTGAACGTGCGGGACTTTTCACGCGGCTGCTCCCTTCAGCGTGCGTGACTTTTCACGCAGCTGCTCCCTTGAGCGTGCGTGACTTTTCACGCAGCTGCTCCCTTGAGCCTGCGTGACTTTTTCACGTACACTGCCTCCCTGTAGCGTGCATGACTTTTCATGCAGCGCTCCCTGTAGCGTGCGTGACTTTCACATATGCTGCTTCCTTGAGCGTGCGTGACTTTCACGTATGCTGCTTCCTTGAGCGTGCGTGACTTCCACGCAGCTGCTCCCTGTAGCATGCGTGACTTTTACGTACACTGCTCCTGTAGCGTGCGTGACTTTCACCTATGCTGCTCTCTCAGCGTGCGTGACTTTTCGTACGCTGCTTCCCTGACCCCCCTTGCTTAACCCATTAGCTCTTGGAGTTTTGGTCTTATTTCTTTAAGCTTGGCTTTTCTATTGTCCTGTATATTGATATTTTATTAGATATTTTACGTCCATTTTATATCCTTACGCCTTTTGTCATGAACTTGATTTTACTTAATATGTTTGGAATGACTATTGCACATGGCTTGATATGACAAGGAACTTACATAACACGATAGTGGCCCATGGTGGCGCACTCCTGACAAGTACCCTAACATGATTTATCTTGATAACTTGATAGTGGCCATGGCGGCGCACTCCTGACTTGACATGACCTGATAACTGAACTTGACCTGCCTTGACACCGTGGGTGGTTCTACTTGCTTGCTTGTTAATCCACTTGTCCAATCTTGCATCATGTCTAGGATGAGACTCCTGAGTACCACGGTCAGGAGTACCTACTAAAATGGATTAAGGCTAATAACTAGAATAACATAGTAGTCATGAAGAGATGACACAGCTACAAGCAATCCCGTTACCTGGGCGCTCTTGGGATCTGTAGCCTGCCGTCGAGTAGGGCACATTTCCAGCGCACCGTCGAGTGTTGCACCCTCTAAGTCACCTAAGGGTACATTTGTCTTCTGGGCAATGTACCCACCTGAATTCAACCCTAATCTTTCATCCTGGGTAGCCTGGATGGTCTGCAGGGCTTGTGGCTGTGGAACAATCTCACTGCATCTTGTTAGTAATTAGGCCTGTGATAACCCTAGTTAGTTAAGGTAGTAAGCCGTAGTATCTGCTTGGCCGTGATTGATTGAATGAGGTATAACTAGTCTAGTCATGTCTTGATCCAATACAAGATTGCTTTCTGTCTTGATTTCTTACATTATTATCTTGCCGATAAATGGTGGGAAACCAAGCTCTGTTCAGATGAAGGGTTACAACCCCGGTCCTTGTTTGGTTTACGGGTTGTAACCTGGCTATCGGACTAGTCCCATGGTTATCTCGTCGTATATCATCCTGACATGTTTTCGTAATTTTAGTTTTAATATTAGATTTTGTGCTGATTGCTGGCTTTTGTTCTTATTTCGTGGCCCCCTTGTGGCACTTGCTCTTTCTGGGGTTGACCCAGCTGGTTTTGTGTGGCCAGATTTTGGAGCAGCTCCCGAGGATCTACCAAGCTTCCAGTCCAATGGTGAACACTAGACGGAATCCGGGCCAAGAGTGGGTTTTCTATTTTGTTTCGCTCACTCTATTGTAAAAATTATTTTTTTGAGGCGTTTAGCCGACGAGCACCTGTTAGCTCGGAGCACTTTTACTTACTGTCTGCCTACGGGCTGTAAATATGATTGACAAATCCTAGGGTTGATCATGTATGACTAAACTCTTGCTAGTCCTAACATTTTGTAACGACTAGCTTCATGATCAGCCGAATATGTAATATTTGGGACGCCTTATTATTGTATATTTAATGATCATACATCTTGCGACTTTACTTACTTGTGGTGATTGAGACACTAGGTTTGTTCATGACCATAAGAGACTGTTGGCTTGTAGAAAACCCTCACATATCTAGACAGCCGTGACCGTATATCGAGGTGGTTTCTATTTTAATATACGTAGCTGGCTATATCTGCCCCCGCTCTCCAGTATTCTGGTTCTGGGGCATGACAAATAGGATGAAGGGGAACCGACATACTTGCTCAGGGGTAGCGAGGACATGGCAAGAAGGAAAGTTTTTTTAAACGTAGAGTGTTCCTACTCAAAGGTAATGAGTACATGGCAGGAGTGAACTCGACGGAGGGTATCGGTAGTCAACAGAGGACATTTGTGGTCAACAGAGGACATTTGTGGTCGACAGAGGACACTTGTGGACCTATTACCCTTGGCGTACTCCGGTTGTGGGTACAGATAATAGGTCGAAAGGGGATCATCATACTTACTCAGAGGTAATGAGGACATGGCAAGTATGAAGGTTTCTTCGACGGAGCCTTCCTATTCAGAGGTAATAAGGACATGACAGGAGTGGGCTCAATAAAGGAGGGCACATAGAACGACTCAGAGGTAATGAGGACATGGAAGTTCTATGTAAGGGGTGATTTGTTTTTGGTGGAAATGGGACGACTCAAAGGTTATGAGGACATGGCCGTATTGGAAGTTTGTGGACCCGTTACCCTTTTTGTGCATTGGGAGTGCAGGTAGTGGATCATGAGGGAGGATCTCTTATAGGAAGAAAGTTCAGCGGTACGGTTATACATGACTTTCTTTCAAAAAGAGTGACTGAAATATAAGTTCAGGGGTACCAGCGGGTACATAACTCGACAATCCATGAATATTGGAATCAAAGTGTAAGTTCAGAGGTACCAGCGGGTACATGACTTGGTAATTTGGGATATCTTTGTGGAAGAAGGGCATGAGTTCAGCAGTACCAGTGGGTACATGACTCGAAAATCTAGAATATTGTGGGTGTGAGTTCAGCGGTACCAGCGGGTACATGACTCAGGAATCAGGAGAATGGTGAGTGTGAGTTCAGCGGTACCAGCGGGCATATGACTCGATAATCTGGAAAATTGTGAGGGTGAGTTCAGCGGTACCAGTAGGGACATGACTCAATAATCTGGAAAATATTGTTTAGACATAATATTTCTTCAGGAACTTGCCGTTGACGGGCAACATGAGCAAGTCTCCATTTTGCTTAGCGAGGCGGTAAGCTCCGTTGGAGAACACGGCCTCGATGACAAATGGACCTTCCCATTTTGGCTGGAACTTGTCGACGGTCTTGTGAGTCATGACCATTGGCCTCCGGACTGCTAGAACAAGTTCGTCCACTTGGAATGTTCTGATTTTGACCTTCTTGTTGAAGGCTCCTGAGATGCGTGCTTGGTATAGCTCGATCCTTTACTGAGCTAGGAGGCGCTTTTCATCTAAGGCCTCCAACTCTTATAGTCGACGTCGGTAGTTGTCGTCCGTCGTTAATTGATACGTGAGGGCGACGCGGAGTCAGGGTATTTGAGCCTCCAATGGAAGAACTGCCTCACTCCCGTACAACAGAGAGAATGGTGTATTCCCGGTGGCTGTTCGAACTGTGGTGCGATAAGCCCATAAGCATTTGCCGAGCTTCTCATTCCAGTCGCGCTTATTGGAGGAAACAAACTTCTTGAGGAGTTTGATGATTGTTTTGTTGAATGCCTCTGCTAACCCGTTTGCTGTCGGGTTGTATGGTGTCGAAGCGACATTCTGAATACGGTGCTTATCGCAAAACTGATAGAATGCGTGGCTTGCAAACTGCGGACCATTATCATGGATGATCCTTCGGGGCAGTCCAAAGCGGTATATGACGTGATGCTTAAGGAAGCTGATCACGTTTGAAGTCTTAACTTCTGCGAGTGGGACAGCTTCCGCCCATTTGGAGAAGTAATCAGTGATCGCAAGTATGAAGCGATGTCCTCGAAAGGAAGGTGGGGTGATTGGACCAATGATATCCATTCCCCATGCTTTGAATGGCCAGGACGCCACTGTCGGATATAAAAACTCGGATGGTTGGTGAATGAAGTCCGCATGGACTTGGTAGGCTTTACATTTTCTAGCATAATCTATCGCATCTGCCACCATTGTGGGCCAATAGTAGCCTATTCGGCGAAGGCGGTCTTGCAGTTTTGGACCGGGCTGGTGGGCCCCGCAGACACCGTCATGAGCTTCTCGTACGGCTTCTTTGGCTTCTGCATTTGACAGACACCAAAGAATTAATCCATCGTAGGAGCAGCGATACAGCATTTTTGTCTCTGTATCGTAGAAGAATCTGAGAGAATGCTGTCTAATGGAACTGACCAGTTCGTGGCCTATCACATCCACTGATTGGCGATCATAGTTCAGAACTGCTAGGGAAGCGACAAGACCGACTAAGGCATCAACTTCGATATTTCGGAGTCTGGGGACATGCTCGATGAAGAACCCCTCGAACAACGAGATGATGTCAATCGCTATTTGGTGATAAGGGATCATGTCTTCGTGGAGGACCTCATATGAGCCCCGTATCTGATTGACGATTAGTTGGGAATCGTGGTATGCTTCAAGGTATTCTACCCCTAGCTCTCTTGCGAGTTGGAGGCCAATGACCAGAGCGTTGTACTCGGCCACATTGTTAGAGAAGGGCTCGGTGAGGGAGTAAGCGCAGTAAATCACCAATCCAGAAAGGGAGATCAGCACTACCCCGACCCCGACAACTATATTGCCTTTAGGTCCGGTCCTCGAAGCACCGTCGAAGAACATTTGCCATATATTATCGTGAGAGGTTGCATGTGAGTCGGCGACCTCATCTGGGATCTCTTTATATATCCTGGAGGACTCCGAGCCCGGGTGGGCTGCTAAGAAGTTCGTCAGGGCTTGACCTTTGACTGCCTTTTGTGGGACAAAGATCATATGATAAGGGGACAGCAATATTGTCCATGTAGCGAGTCGAGAGCTGAGTGCTCCTGGTTTAGTCATGAGGACCCTGAGAGGGTTGACTCGTGAGATCACATGTATCGTTTGTCCGGTGACATAATGTCGTATTTTTTGAATGGTTAATACCAGGGCAAGGCATTCCTTCTCCACAGTGGTGTAACGGTGCTCTGGCCCAATCATCATTCGGCTAAGGTAATATATGGCCTGTTCATGGCCTGCGTCGTTGTTTTGTGCTAGCGGAGCCCCGAGGGAGTGTTCCATTGCTCGTACATAGAGCAGGAATGGTTTTCCAGGAACCGGGGCCACCAAAACTGGAGGATTTGACAAATATTCTTTGATGTAGTCGAAAGCACGCTGGCATTCCTCGTCCCATACGAATGAGACTCCTTTCTTCATGAGGTGCGTGAACGGTCGGCATCGCCCGGAGAGGTTAGAAATGAATCTCCTGATTTAAGCTAGCCTCCCTTGGAGGCCTCTAAGTTCGCGAGATTTCTCGGGGGACCCATCTTCATGATTGCTTTTGTCTTTTCAGGGTCTACATGGATACCTTGTGCCGTGATGATGAAGCCCAAGAACTTTCTGCTGGATACGCCCAGAAAGGACTTCGTAGGGTTCATTTTCAAATTGTGCGCTCGCATTAGGTCGAATACCGTCCTTAGATCCTGCAGATGGTCTCCCTTGCTGCGACTCTTAACGGCTATATCGTCAACATAGCACTCCACTGTCTTCCGTAAGTGGTCTCTGAAGATAATGCACATGGCTCTTTGATAAGTGGCGCCAGCATTCTTTAAACCGAAAGGCATAACTGTGTAGCAGTATGTGCCAATCGATGTTCGGAATGATGTATGCTTTTTGTCATCAGGAGACATCTTGATTTGGTGTACCCCGAGAAGCCATCCATGAATGACATACGTTCGAAGCCGCAGGTATTGTCGATCATGATGTCTGTGATAGGAAGGGGGAATTCATCTTTGGGGCACGCCTCGTTCAGATTACGAAAGTCGATACAGATTCGAATCTTCCCATTCTTCTTGAGGACGGGTACTATATTGGCGACCCAATCGGGATGTTGCTCCTCACAAATGAAGCCGCTGGCTATCAGTTTGTTGACTTCGGCTTCGATTGCGTCCATGATGCCTGGGCGGAAGCGTCGTTGTTGTTGCTTGACTGGCTTCGCATCCGGCCGAATGTTGAGTTTGTGAAGAGCAATGTCGGGATTTAACCCTGGCATGTCATCATATCTCCAGGCGAACACATCAATGTACTCTCTGACAAGTTCTAGCAGCGACTACCGCTCTTCGTCTGCTAGGCTTTTACTGACAAAAATTGGTTTTTGGAGAAGATTCGCTGTCGAGGTCAACCTGTATGACTTCTTCTTCAGTAGGAGGTTCTCTCTGTTCGAACCACTTTTCCCATTGCATGTCTAATTGTTGGGCCCACGGCTCTAGCTCGAGGATTTCGGGGATGTCTTCGTCTTCTTCGTAAGCGTCGACGAATGCCATGTTGACTGACAAGACTTGTCTGAACACGTCTCCGATAGTAGTATCCGAGTCAGAAGTTGGTGACCCGGTTGAATGTGACTGCCAGTCACATTCTTCATCTGAACACTCAGGGGTCATTGTAGGCGTTACATACCCTAACCCGCATCGAGTTTTGCTATAGTAGTCTCGTAGTTTGCCTGCCGGGACTGGTAGTTTCAAAGGTAATCGTCGCCCAGTGCCGTAGTTCAAACCTGGCATCGTCTTCAGATCATACCCCTATTTCTGTATGAGATATTTGGATTGGGGGCTATAAAGATACAGAGGTAATCTTTCGGTATCTGACCCGAGGTCGACTTCCTTTATAGTGAAGGGATACGGGTCGTCCTTCCGGCCGAAGATGATTGGATGGTCCCTTCCCTCGATTATTCGGTAAGCATCTTCTGCTGGAGTAAGCTGGATTGCGGTGTACACATTTGTCACCTGTGTGTGTAGGTGAGTGCCTATACCGTGTTCCATAGCATACATTGTACATAGCTTATTGAGCTCGGTATAGTTCAAAGATAACCCTTTATTGATGAAGTAAGGTATCTTTTCTAGGGGGATTACATCATCAGCGGAGGGGACATTAGTGTGGGTAGCCACATACTTGGCTAGCTCCGGTTCCTCTTCGGCTACCCCCTGTGTAAACGAAGACTGAGAGGACGACCTGGGAAGCTTGATTGTCAGTGGTTCAGTTGATGAAGCAGAGCGTGGAGTCATTGGCAGACTAGCAACCCCTAATTTGGCATTTGATGTGGAGCGAGGAGTGGCCGGTTCGCTAGAAGTGTCAGACCTCGCATCGGGGTGACGACCCTTCTTGGGGAGGCGTATCGTCAGTGGCCTATCCGAGGGATTGAGCTTCTCCGTTTGGGGTTGACCGACTCTCGGCAGTCTGATTATCAATGGCCCCGTTGTGGGTTTCGGCACTTGGCCGGACCTTGGCAGCCGGATTATCATCTGCTCTTCTTGCGCGAGAGGCTGATCGCATCCTTCCGCAGAGTGGCAGTAAGGGGTGCAGACTTGTCCGGTTTGTGAGCTTGGAGGTAGATCGTTAGGGGTCCTTCTGATCCCGTAGCCGTTTCGGTACCAGCTTGTTCATTTCCTTCATCAAGGTGCCTCTTCGACTTTTCGTATAGGCAGGAGTCTGAGTAGTAAGATTCGACCCCTTTGAAGGGATCGATGTCAGCAAACTCCGTGTTCACAAAGCCGTGTTTGTCGACATATTTGAAGCACTGGTGCAGCATGGAAGGCACGATCATGTAATCGTGTATCCATGGGCGCCCCAAGAGGATGTTGTAAGAAGTGTCTGCATCTATGACGTAGCAGGTGACTTCAGATTGGAGGTCGCCAATTTGATACTTCAGACGAATCTTCCCAATAGGGTAGCTCCTGCCCGAATTAAAACCGCTGATGGCGGTGCTTGTAGGCGTCAGGCGATGCATTAGGATGCGGAGATGATGTAGCAGACCCTTCGGGATGATGCTTATGGAAGAGCCAGGATCTATGTGCATCCGATCCACCTTCACATCGCCGATGTATCCCGTGTAGTATAGCGGAAGATCGTGTAGGTTGGTTTTGATGAGCATGTCCTGCGGAGTGAAGACGATGTTGGGCATTGCTTCCGTGCAGGCACTGACTTGGAGATCCACGGGTGAATCCTCCCCAGTGAGGTTGGAATGAGCCAGATAGACATCGACATTTTAGAGTGCTTCGCTTAATACAATACGAACGTCCTTGGAGAGTCTTAGGAGTTCGTATAGTGACAACTTGGCCGGAGTGTTAGCCAATTGCGCTAAGATGTCAAAGATGTAGGGCCTCTCTAGCCCTTGGGCTGCGTCTTTTCGGAGAGATTTGTCGAAGCGAGTCTCCTTCGGCCTAGGCTTGTCGGTCGTCGAAGGCTGAGCCGGTCCCGGAGCATCAGTTGTAGTGGGTTGATGATTTTCAGCTGGATTGTCAACCACAGGTTGGGATTGCGCTCCGGACCGCGTGACGACGGCTGTAGCTTCCTCGTTGTCTGCCGAGATTGTGTGGCAGGTCCTGACTTTTCTACTTTTCTTTTTGCCGGTGGAAGATGGTGTGGGCCGAGTCACTTCTGACGCCAAGTCTGGATGGATCCACATGACCTCCCCTCGTGATGTGGTGAGGGGTACTAGACCGGCAGCCTGATCTCGGGGAGGTGGAAGATTGGTAATCTCCATTGTCGCTAGAGGGATGGAGACAACCCCGTCCTGAGTTTCCGTCGGAGGGAAGTTGCCGAATTGTACGGACACCATATTGGCTGCCACGGTTACCTCTTCGAAATTGATGGCCAGAGCGTTCAAATCGATGAAGTTTTGGATGAACCATTTTAGCTGGTAGCAATCGTGTGTAGCATGATAGACATAGCAATGATAATGGCAGTACTTTGGATTCTCCATCTCTGCCGGCCGTTCCCGTCTTGGTGGAGGAAGCTGAATCCTATCCCCCAGTATGAGCATGTCCAAGATGGGCTTGACGTGACCGTCTTCGAAGGAGCAAGTGATTTGCGGCCATTGTTTGTCTGCTGGCTTCGGCTCAGGTTTTTGTGCTGTGTCGGCCACCATAGCCTGCTTTCCTTTGTTGTCCCGATTGTTGGAGGGGCTACCCCCATTATCGTTGTTGGGACGCTTTCCCTAGTTTTCTCCTTCCGAGATGTACAATCCCAGTTGGCGAGCCTTCTTCAGTCGTTCTTCGGTGCTTGTGGCGCTGATGATGAACGCCTTCCAATCTTTGAATTGACTTTCGCCCATTCAGAGACTGATCGTTGGAAGCAGTCTCTTTTGGCAAATTTCAATTAAAGAGGAATCTGGATTTCCGGAGGGCAGCTTCATGGCGGTCTGGCGGAACCGCTCAATGTAGTTCCTTGTCAGCTCCTTCTCCCCTTAGATGACGTCCATGAGGGTGGACATGGTGACGTCCTGTCCTACCTCGTAGAATCTCTCCAAGAACATGCGCTTGAAGCCGGTGAAGGAGTGGATGCAGTTGTCCGGCAGATTGCGATACCAGTCGAAGGCGACTCCTTCCAATACCCCAATGAATAATCGTGTGAGGATAGCGTCATCGTGGGGCAGATGGTCGGTGGTGACCTCGAAGTACGTGATGTACCGACTTGCTGAGGTCTTGCCATCATATGGGTTGATATTGAACGGCTTATATCTTGGTGGGAATGGAACATCCCTCCAATCAGCAGGGTATGGTTGCCGTATTCTGAGGTCTTGGGCGTTTTCTCGGGCATGGAACATGGCTCGGAGCTCCTGAACCTCTCTTCTTACTTCTCGGGCCTCATCTGTCGCGGTAGGGGCTGTTATTTCAGGAGGATTGTTACCCGGGTTCGGTGCTGCCGAATTCGAGTCCGCATTGACCGCGGGACCCCCGCTTGTTTGGCCAGGCGTTCCTCCTTGCAGAGTTGGAAGGGCCGCTTTAATCTCGTCTACAGACTTGACCAAAGCAAGTAATATGGCTTCGAGATTGTCGATGCGCTGGCGATCACTGGAACCACCTTGATTGTTGTCCGTCATGAACACCGTCCTTGCATGAGGAGTGATGGAAGAAACGGTAGAGGATGTGCCCTCCGAGTCATACCCATGCACCGAGAAGTCATCGGGATAGGTAGGAATGTTCTCTTCGGGCTCGAACTCGGAGAGAACGATATACCTAGCCTCAGAGCTTGCTTCATCTTGAGAGTCATGGATGTTCTCTGGGACATCAGCGTCTGTTGTACCTGATAGGAGAGTTGTTTGCCCGGGCTCGGCTCCTTGAAACATCGGATTGTTGCAGATGTTCGGAGGAGTGCTACCCCCAGTTCCCACAACCCCCAGCGATGTGGATGATGAATTTCCTATTGCGACAGATTTCACCTTTGAACGGGTGTGTTGGAATACTCCGGTGGAGGACAACCGTTTAGACGACAGTTTCTTAGCTGTAGTGGTTGATATCTTGGGACTGGAGATGCTTGTCTTCTTTCCTCTCCCTTTGGCGGGAACCTTCTGAGCAGAATTGCAGGAGACAACAGGAGGTGCCTCGTCTTCTGAGCTCGGATGTCGTAGTCTTTGGAAGACGGACGGCCGATCTTCCGTCACTGTCGCGTTGTTGCAACAGCAGTTGACGATGATTTGGGTGCAGCGATGTCCAAGTGAGGACTCTTTGTACACCAAAACTCTCCTCTTTCCTTGCGTTTGTGGAGGCTCGCCTCACGCAGGTCAGAGGAACCACTTTGTCCTTTTGCCGCCGGGGGCTGGACTCGAGCGGTTCTATACAACTTCCCATCATAGGCTCGTGTGATAGTCAACAGGACGCCCCGATAGTCAGAGGTTGGGATAGCTGACTGGACTTGATGAGCCCGCGCTGCCCTAGACTTCCTCCTTTTAGCACTTGCTGGTGCGTAATAGGAGGAGTCCAAGTTGAATACCACAGAGTCTGGCTTATCATCCAGAGAACCATCAGAGTCAGGACCTTACGAGAGACGGTCGAAGACTGATCGAGAGAAGCATGGAACGGACGCTATGCGGCTAAAATTGGGTACCGTGCAGGCTGTTTGTATGCGGTTGTCTTCTGCTGTCGGATGAGTTGTTTTTATGCGGCTAGGAGTCACGACCGTGCAGGCTGACCGCATGCGGTTGGCAATTGTGGCCGCATGGGTTTTCTGCAAGTGATTGACTTCCATAGCCGCATGAGTTTCATCTATGTGGTTGGCAACTATAGCCGCATAAGCTATGCGGCTGACAGATATGGCCGCATGAGTTTTTTTCATGCGGCTGGCGGATGTAGCCGTATGAGTTTTCTCCCTGCGGCTAATACCCTTATGCGGCTCTGATCGCATAGAGTTCCTCTTTGCCCCTGCAAGTCCAGCATCATAGTGTTTTCTTCTGCCGAACTTGGGGACAGCAGAGTTATCTACGGTCTGGAGTAGGGTTGCAGGGGAGTCTTGCTCGTCGTCTTGAACAACAGAGGGTATCTCCGCAAGAGCTTCAGTAGGAACGAAGGATCGGGGTCTCCACTCCTTGCGGGCCTTCTTTGTGCGGGCTCGCTTCTGGACCGGGCCAGTGCTCTTGTCGAAGAGCATTTCTTCGAACGCCTGTTGGTCGAACCGGGCGACCATCTTTTGTTGCGTGGAGCCAAGCTTGGCTGCATCCGATTGCGTCACCAACTCCTCAGCCGTGGAGAAGTTTGTCCCCAGCAGAGTCGCCATCGTGTTTGTCATAAAATATAAAAGAGCAGAACAGTTTTATGGGAGGACTGGACTTTTACTTCACGTTACAAACTCGCTTGTACAAAGAAAGCCTAGGGACGAAAACCTAGGTACAGCAGTCTAAGTACAATTGTTTATTTTAGATTCTGGGGGATGACGATAGAGGCTCGGGAAGGTGACGGCAGCCCTACCTTACTCCTTGGACGATCGGTATGCAGCCTTGGCTCCTGTGAAGAGATGGTTGGCGTTGAAGAAATGCTCTTCTTGCTCTCCCTCTATTATTCTTCTGGCTTCTCTCTCTCCCTGTGTATTTTCTCTCTGATTATTGGGGGAGTCTCTCTGTATATGCGTATCTCTCTCTGATCGTGTATATTTTCCGCAAGGGAATGGTACCCTGTTATTTATAATAGTAGGATGTCATCATTAGGGTTGCCAATGATTACATCTTGGAGATGGCGGCGGCCTGTGGATTGGTCAATCTAGGCCGTTCATTTTTTATTGTGACGAATCCGAGCCATTGAGTGTAGATTACACCAAATCCCATCAGCAATTAATGCTGATTGGAATAAATCTTCTTCATAATGATCTTCTGATGTCTGCGAATAAATTTGATTTATTCTCCTGCCACGTGTCCCAGATTATTGGGATTTGACCCAATCTTTGACTGCAATAAATCTGAGAAATTGATCGGCTTAGGACAAGTGTCCTAGGAGCCACTGTGGGGATCTGAACCACATGACGAGTGAGCCGCATATAATTTTGGGCCACATATGGTTAGGGCCACGTGTCAGGGCTGCCTGGGTAGTGGCCCTACCTTGAGCCTTTGAACCACAGGGAGGTAATCATTGTGAGCCGCATAGGGATACATCTGCCTGAGCCGCATGGAAATGGTCCTCTTGAACCGCATAAGAAGTCTTTGCTCGAGCCGCATGAGGCTATCTTGGCCTGAGCCGCATAGGACAGATTCATTCTGAACCGCATGAGAAGTATTTGCTCGAGCCGCATGAGGCTGTCTTGGCCTGAGCCGCATAGGACGGATCCATTCTGAACCGCACGAGAGGCCTTTACTTGAGCCGCATGAGGCTGTCCTGGCCTGAGCCGCATAGGACAGGTCCATTCTGAACCGCATGGGAGGTCTTCACTTGAGCCGCATACGAACGCCCACGTGGCAAGGCCACATGGCTTTTTTATAGCTTTTTGGGGGATTTGTGTCAGAGATCTTTCTCTCTTCCCTAGAAGTCTGTCATTATGACAGCGTCATAATTTCTTCTTTTTGTGTCCGGACTTTCACTTTTTCAGAGTTGTCAGCCGTCAAACAATTACTGCGAGGGGGCAGAGAAGAGGACTATCCTGCCACGTGTCTTCTAAGCCGCATGGGATGTCTTGGGCCGCATAGTCCCTCATGCCGTATGACTCTTCGAGCCGCATGGGCTTTCTGAGCTGCATGGGGTTCTTTTGGCCGCATGGGTCATTTTCTTTAATATTTTCCATGTTTCTACATATATATAGGTATATATGTATGTATTGTGTGTGTCTGTGTCCTGTGTCCCGTCCCCTGCCCCCTTCTCTTCTACCCCTGTACCCACCTACCCCTGTCCCCCTACCCCTGCACCCATCCACCCCTGCCCCTGTTTGCCATTGATTGTAAAAGTACAGAACAATTATCGGAGGACTGAACTTAGACTCACAATACAAACTCACTTGTACAAAGAAAGCCTAGGGACGAAAACCTAGGTACAGCAATCTAAGTACAATTGTTTATTTTAGATTTTGGGGGGTGACGATAGAGGCTCGGGAAGGCGACGGCAGCCCTGCCTTACTCCTTGGACGATCGGTATGCAGCCTTGGCTCCTTGTGAAAAGATGGTTGGCGTTGACGAAAAAATGCTCTTTTTGCTCCTCTATTGCTCTCCTGGCTTCTCTCTCTCTCTCTCTCTCTCTCTGTGTATTTTCTCTCTGATTGTTGGGGGGCTCTCTCTCTCTGTATATCTCCTCTCTCTTTTTTTTTATTCTTTTGTTGCCGGGGGGTTGTGCAAAGAAATGATGCTGGCTATTTATAAGAGTGGGGTATGATCATTAGGGTTTGCTAATGATCATTTGTTTGGAATGTCACCGCTCCTTCAATCTATCTGAACCCTTGATCCTGATTACAATGAATCTCGGCCATTAATGCGGATAGCACCGAATCTTGTGAGCAATTAATGTTAACTGCTTTAAATCTTCATGATGGATTATACCAATGTCCGATTGCTCGCCACGTGTCCCATTGGCTTGATGATAAATGATATGCCTTGATCTCAGTAATTATGATGATGATGTCAAATATATTTGTTGAGATTCGGTTGAATCCTTGATTGATCCGATGCCACGTGCTTTAATCGTGGGTCCTGCCAGAGCCGCATGGGATAGGCAAGACTTGAACCGCAGGGAGATAATCTTCCTGAGCCGCAGGAGATGAACTATCAATGAGCCGCATATGCATAATCTCTACGAGCCGCATAAGCTAGCGTTGTATTGAGCCGCAGGGACTGGGCTCTCGGTGGGCCGTATATGGCTGATTTCTGCCGGCCATATAGGGTGACTTCTTAGTGAGCCGCATGAAGCTGTTCTCCATTTAAGCCGCATGAGACGTGCCACGTGGCAATCTAGGACTTCTGTCGGATCGGGTCAGAGATTTTCTTCTTTTCCCGAAGAGTCTGTCATTATGGCAGAACCATTATTACGCTTTATGCCAGAGCCGTCACGGTCGTCGAGTCGTGTCAGGGCATTAAATGAGGCTACTACTCAAATAGCCAGCTGTAGGGAAGGATCCCAAGGGGGGATGTGGCATCGATCGAGCCGTATATTCCTGCTGAACCGCATACACTCCCGAGCCGCATGAGACTGAGAGTCTTCTTTGAATCGCATAAGGCAGCTCCTGTATGAGCCGCATGGGCTTCTTCCCAGAGCCGCATGGACCATTACTCTGCTATTTTCCATGCTTCTACAGGACCCCCTTCAAAGTTTTCAATTTGCAAAATTGAAATACTTTGAATAAGAAGCGTGGCCCCGTTCACGTCGCATAAGTGTCTCAGCTGCATAGACTCATCTGGCCGCATAGGCTCTTTACCACGTGTCCTGATTACGTGTACAAATCTTCATTAAATGCTCTTGATTCGCCATCTTTTGGGGGAGGATCCCATGGGTCGGTTTTGCCTTGACCGAAGCGTTTTTGCCTTCATCTTTTGAAGCGGTGCGTAATCCGAGGCGTAATCCGAGATGTTTGTTTGTTTTATGGGTCTCTTTCGCCTATAAATAAGAGTCTTTTAGTCTCTTGGGGGTTTCTTTACCTTCTCTCTTTGCTCGAATTCCTTGTTGCTGTCTTTGCTCTTCGTCTTCTTTCTTCAACGATCGACAATGGCTCCCAAGAAGGCTGCTGCTGCTACGGGCAAGAAGGCCGCATCATCTTCTGCGGCGGCGAAGGGCAAGAAGTCCGCGTCTTCATTGATTGCGACGGCGAATGTGGCGACTCCTCCGCCGGCTGGCGTGCCTGCTTTTCACCCCGACGTCCACCCGTCTATTGCTGGTAGGACTCCTTAATATGAACTGCCATGGCTACGCCGCATATTTTATGCGCGAGCCTATATTCCAAAGCATGCTGTGTGTCCGACTCATGCTCGGGCCGTATGAGGTATGACCCAGGTTTGAGCCGCATGAAAGTGGTTGCATAACTACTTCTTTATCAAGGCCGCATAAGCTCATCAGGATTTGGACCGCATGAGCTCTTTCAAACTAAGCCGTTTAAGCATATTTCGAACTGAACCGCATAAGCTCATCCTCGCTGGACCGCATAAGCTCATCCTCGCAGGGTCGCATAAGCTTTTTCGAGCCGAATAAGCTTATTCAAATCGGACCATATTTGTATATACTCCTTTTGAACTGCATAAGTTCCTCCGCAATGAGCCGCATGAGTTCCTTTCGAACGGAACCGCATAAGCTTATTCGTACTGGACCGCATGGGCTCTTTCAAACTGAGCCGCATAAGCTCATTTGAACTAATCTGTATAAACCCTTTTTTAACCGAGCCGTATGAGGCTATGCTGAGCCGCATAAGCGTCATGTAGTTTTGTGTTTCAGCTATCTTTTTGACTTGTTTCTTTTGCCTTTTCTTCAGTGAATTTGCCAGTGAATCCTGCGGGGGAACTTATGGTAGGCTCGCATCAGTTTGCCTCGGGCGTACATCGGGATGACTTAGTTCGTCAAGTGTCCGAACAGCTACTTGTTGATGAACCTTTGGAGCGGCTAAATGCTATCAGGGTTCAATCCTTTCAATTCCTTGGTGACATGATAAGCTCCAAGCAGTCTGATGGGAAGTATCTGAAACCGGCCTTCCTCTTTGGGGATGCGTTGGTCGTAGAAAACTCCCGAGTGCTGGATGTTTCCGAGAGTTGGGATTTTGACCTGGACGGGATGCCAATTCACATCCCTATTATGAAGCGCCATTTCCCTTTTGAGTGGTTCAATATGATCGTTCTGGATAGGCAGATGCCGGACACCCTCACTCTAATCCGACCGGGGATGTTTGTTGGTAACATCCGTTATAACAGTGCCACTGGATCAGAGCGCGCGGTCAAAGATCCGGCCAGTCGGTCCGTGATAGGGTAAGCTCCGAGTACCTTTATCAACACCCCCGGTCCTAACTTTTCATTCTCCCAGGCTGATACCTTCCTGAGTCAGCTTGCTCGCAATGGGTCCTATCCTGTTGGCAGGTTGGTACTGCCGAGCTGGTTACACCCCATTCCCCCGTGGGCTAATCTGACCTCGTGGATTCTACGGAAGTAAGAAGAATTTTTGCGGGGAGTCAACCTTTATGACGCTATCCGGGGTACCAGCCACGGGTTGCCCGTTAACAAGCCACTGTTCATGGCCCTTCTAGAGATGTACAATCATCGGACGGGGACCTTTTTCACCCCTGTTGGAGAGTTGGGGCTCGCTCTTCACGAGATGTATGCTGTCTCCAAGCTCCCCTGGGGGGATGAACCCTTCGAAGTGTACACTCCGACGAATAAGGAGCTCCAAGATTTGGATCGACGATTCCCCGGTTTCTTCACCGTGTATCAAGAACTATTATGCCATCATAGCACCTGTCACCGGACGACTATCCAGAAAAATGACAACTCGGAAGAGGACTCTCCCCATACTAAATCTTGGGTCTCGTACCTTTTCAAATTCAGCGCGGCTGGCCGGGTTACTTCCCGAGATCGTTTAACTCCTAGGGAAGTAGAGGCCTTGATGTCGACCGCTAGGAGGTCGAAGTCTAAAAGTGACAGGTTCGGGAGCCAGATTGACTCCTTTATCTACTTTTGTTATGGTACCCGGCGGCTGTCAGAGAAGGCACTCTTGGCCGGGTTTCTAATGGTATGGCTGCACAACTGCGTGGTCTCAGGAGGGGCAGGTTCTATCGAGAGGATCAGTCGCCACTTCATTCTTTCTGCCATGAAGTTAGCCTTTGGGGTCAGGCTGGCTCTTCTTCCTGCCATGGTGTACAGTATTCAGCATGGTCTCCGCGCCTTCTCGTCCAAGGTCATTGCTCGTGACGTGGCAATGGACTTTGAACGTGTAGAATTGCCTTATCATTACTTGATGGGATGGCTGTTGCTGCATTATCAGTCCTTGATGAGACCTGGGACGGGAGATGGCGTTACAGATGATGACGCATTTCTTTTCAAGTATCACCACCAGCCTTGGGAATGTAGTATCATGCCGGCGTGTCGGAGGATGCTGGCGAGGGTGGACGGGTACAATTCCTTAGTGTCTGTTCCTCGTTTCACTGATCAAGAGGTGAGGAGTGTTCATGTTGATGGGGTTGGACCTCCTCATTTCTTGCCTGAAAAGATGCGTTTCTGGCTGCGTAACATTCGCCCGGCGCATCTAGTTTACCGGAATCGCAACACTGTGTATTTGGAGCCCTACTTGCCTAGTAGGTTTGCCCGTCAATTTGGGTATAGTCAGCAATTCCTCGGGCACCCCAGTTCTCACCTGGGATTTGAAGGTAGCATTCTTGACGGTATTAGGGCATGGAGCTACTATGACACCTGTCATACTCGAACTAGCTTCTTGGTCCCTGCCGCAAACGTGATAGGGGAAATCCTGCATATGGCGGCCCTATATCATGTTACGACGAATCCTCCTCCCCTCGATTTTGACTCGAGGACTAGCTTCATTGTGGGCACTCGCCTGGCGGAGAAGGCTACGACGTCGAAAGCAAAAAAGAAAGGGACAAATAGAGTTCCTTCGCCCGATTCCGAGTCCTTCGACACAATTGAGGAAGACAACGAGCGGGACGACGAGGACTCCCTTTCTTCGGGTGACGAGATAATGTCGGGTCAGCCTCCCGTCATGGCAGGTGAGATGATGACGGATCAACCGTCGGCTGTATTTGATGAAGCAGTGGACCAGTTACCATCTGTGTCGGAGGTGGTACGGGTAGAACTACCGCCCGTCATGCCTGGTCCCTCACGTAAGTGGGGCAGGCGTGAGTCTACTGGCGGAGGGGTAACTTTTTCTGTAAAGAGAGCGGCGGTCGGTCCCCGTAGACTGCTTATCACGGATAAGGGTGAGAATGTAGACGATATTCCGGAGGTAAGTCGGAGCTTTCTCTTTGTTGTAGTTTCCTTCTTTTCCGAAGATATGACTTAATTACTTTTCTTTGCAAATGTCTGGTGAACCGTCCTTTCCTGAACCGTCTATTTCCCCTGGAGCTGATCCGGCCCTTGCTGCTTTGATTAGCGGCGTGTGCGCCGCGATCCTTTCTGCGGGTGCTCTCTCAGCGGTGGCTGGAAGCTCCCAGGTTGCTGAAACCTCGGCCCAGGGTGACGAAGGTTTCTTTGGACCCGTCCCTAAAACCGCTGATCTTCAGGAATGCGATGCCGATCTCGGTGTGCCCCCTCCCGAGGATGCAAGGGCGGAGGAGTCTATTGTACCTGACTCGGAGGCTGTTGGTGAAGGGGCTATGGTGGCTGCTGGCGAACCTCGGCCTTCACACTCCTCCACTGGTAAGATAAGCCAGATATTAACTAGTGAGGGGGCTTATTTGCTATATCAATATATCCTCCGGGTCAAATCGATTCATGGTTGCCTTGGCCCTGCAGGTCCTGACCCTTTACTTCCCACCGTGGATGTTCTTGGTGAAGGCTCGGCCTGCCGTGATCTGGGAGAAAGGAGCGTTCCCTCTTCTTTGCCGTCCTATGTCGAGGAATCTCCTGCCAGCTCCAGGCCGACGGGAATGGGGCTGGCGATGGTCTCCGCCTTATCCTCCGCAGATTATACGGCTCCGGAGGCTGACCTCTCGGCCCTACCGAGCATTCAAATTTTACAGGCTGCCGAAGAGGAGTTGGCCACTGTTCAAGCGTCCTTCCGTGCGGAACTGGTTTCTCTTGTCGCAGGAGCGGCGAATTCTGTTGCGTCTTCTTCGGTGCTGCCCGCCACACTTCCGTTGACACCTGCCTTCACGGAGACTCTGGACGAGGTGACACAGGACGTGGTCGACAGCTTCTATCGTCATTTAAAAAGGGGCGTAGATGCTGCCATAGGACGAGGGACCCTATTTTCTCTATCTCTCCAGTGCGCTCGGGGTCATATTGCAACCTTGAAGTCCCTTCCTGGCGGGGTGGGATTGGCTGTACTGCTGGAACCTAAGCTGACAGAAGCTGATCAGCTAGTGACCCAACTACTGGCGGTACGACAGGCGGGCTTGCCTGCTGCAATCGAGCGGGAGCGGGGCTTCCTCCTTGCTGCTCGGGATAGGATTAAGCTAGCCCGAGATACGGCTGGGCCAGTTGTACGGGAAGACCTTGATAAGTTCTCTGCTTTGTATGACCAGCTGGGTCGTAGGAGTCAGGCCTGCCGTGCTCGGGAAGAGTCTGCTTCTCGTGGAATCGCTGACACGAAGGAGCGCATCCTTGGACTTCAGAGGGAATTGGCCTTCTTAGAATCAGAGCTGGAGACTGCTCAGGCGGAGCAGGCGTCAATCGTTCGGGAGGCCGAGAAGGTTTCCCGATCTTCTGATAACCTGGAGCGGGCCTTTAAGAAATTTGAGGATAACTGGCAGGCTCACGCTCACCTGGAGGACGAGGCGGTGCTGACCCACGAGGCAGAGCGTCGAGCCTCCCAGAGGTTCGAGCGGTCGGTTATTTTGCTGACGGACCGTCTCAGGGCGTTATGTGCCCCAGAGCAGTGATCAGCTGTCTGCTTTCTTTGCTTTCTCTTTTTTTTTCTTTGTTTCTTCTTCTCTTCTTCTTTTTTTTGTAAGGGACGTGATCCCAAATGAAGTAGTACGTTGAATTTTGAATAAATGAGCATGTTTTAACTCATCATCTCTTTCGTGTACTTGTGGCGTCTGTGAAATTGGACTTGCTGGGGATTATTTGTGGACCTGTTATCCTGGGTGTACCTTGGTTTTAGGTACGGATAACAAGTTTGGACAGGATATCCGGAACAGCCGTGGCGAAGTAGTCATGGACGTTCTCGGTGTTGGGAAAAGAGAATACCGTAGAGCAGCTGGGCTCCCGGGGCATGGTGGGGTGGTGGATTCATGCTAAGAAGCTTAGCAAAGGAATATTTGTGGACCTATTATCCTTGGCGTACCCTGGTTCGGGATACGGATAATAGGGTGAAAGGAAAACCAACATATTTGCTCAGAGGTTATGAGGACATGGCAAACATGAGGGTTTTACCGTGGAATCTTCCTGCTCAGAGGTAATAAGGACGTGGCAGGGAAGGTTTCACGGAAGATATTCATAGTCAACAGCGGACATTTGTGGACCCATTATCCTTGTCGTACTCCGGTTGTGGGTACAGATAATAGGTCGAAAGGAGACCGACATACTTGCTCAGAGGTGATGTGGACATGGCAAGCATGAAGGTTTCTTCAACGGAGCCTTCCCACTCAGAGGTAATGATTACATGGCAGGAGTGGGCTCAATGAAGAGGGGGTACATAGAACGACTCAGAGGTAGGAGAACGTGGAAGTTCTATGTGAGGGGGCGGTTTGTTTTTGGTGGAAGTGAAAACGACTCAGAGGTAATGAGGACATGGCAGTTTTTTTCGGAAATTTGTGGATCGATTACCCTTTTTTGTGCACTGGAAGCGCGGGTAGTGGATCATGAGGGAGGATCTCTTCCAGAAAGAAAGTTCAGAGGTTTAATCGTACGTGACTTACTATCTGAAAGAGTGACCGGAATGTGAGTTCAGAGGCACCAGCGGGTACATAACTCGGTAATTTTGAATATTGAAAAAGTGTGAGTTCAGCGGCACCAGTGGGTACATGACTCGATAATCTGAAGGGGATGCGGGGGTGAGTTCAGGGGCACCAGCAAGTACATGACTCGATAATCTAAAATGTTGAGGGTGTGAGTTCAGTGGTACCAGCGGGTACATGACTCAAAGACCTTGTAGCGAATATCGTTTAGACATAATATTTCTTTAGGAACTTGCCGTTGACGGGCAGCATGAGCAAGTCTCTGTTTTGCTTTACGAGGCGGTAAGCACCATTGGAGAATACCGTCTTAATGATAAATGGGCCCTTCCACTTTGGCTGGAATTTGCCGGCGGTCTTGTGAGTCATGACCATTGGCCTCCGGACTGCCAAGACGAGATCGCCTACCTGGAATGTTCTGATTTTGACCTTCTTATTGAAGGCTCCTGAGATGCGTGCTTGGTACAGCTCGATCCTTTGCTGAGCTAGGAGGCGCTTTTCATCTAAGGCCTCTAACTCTTGCAGCCGACGTTGGTAGTTGTCGTCTGTCGTTAATTGATGTGTGAGGGCAACACGTAGTGAGGGGATCTGGGTCTCCAAGGGGAGGACTGCCTCACTCTCATATACCAGGGAAAATGGTGTATTTCCGGTGGCTGTTCGGACCGTGGTACGATAAGCCCATAAGCACTCGCCGAGTTTCTCGTTCCAGTCACGTTTGTTGGAGGAGACAAACTTCTTGAGAAGTTTGATGATTGTTTTGTTGAACGCCTCTGCTAACCCATTTGCTGCCGGGTTGTACGGCGTCGAGGCGATATTCTGAATACGGTGTTTATCATAAAACCGATAGAATGCGTGTCTTGCAAACTGCGGCCCCTTATCATGGATGATTCTTCGGGGCAGTCCAAAGCGGTAGATGACGTGATGCTTAAGGAAGCTGATCACGTTTGAAGTCTTAACTTCTGCAAGTGGGACAGCTTCCGCCAATTTGGAGAAGTAATCCGTGATCGTAAGTATGAAGCAATGTCCTCGGGAGGAAGGTGGGGTGATTGGACCAATGATGTCCATTCTCCATGCTTCGAATGGCCAGGACGCCACCATCAGATGTAAAAATTTGGATGGTTGGTGGATGAAGTCCGCGTGGACCTGGCAAGCTTTGCACTTTCTAGCATAATCTATCGCGTCTGCCACCATTTTGGGCCAATAGTAGCCCATTCGGCGAAGGCGGTCTTACAGTTTCGGGCCGGGCTGGTGGGCCCCGCAGACACCGTCATGGGCTTCTCGTACGACTTTTTTGGCTTCTGCGTTCGACAGACACCGAAGCAGTAATCCGTCGTAGGAGCGGCGATACAGCATTTTCGACTCTGTATCGTAGAAGAATCTGAGAGAACGCCTTCTGATGGAAGTGGCTTTCTTTGGGTTATCAGGCAGGATGTCGTAGACGACGAAGTCGATGAATGGTTGTCTCCAATCTGGGGCGTCATCGGTCGTCTCTATGGAATAACTTGCGACGAATTGCATATTATTTTTGGGACAGACCAGTTCATGGCCTATCACTTCCACTGATTGTCGATCATAATTCGGAACTGCTAGGGAAGCGGCAAGACCAGCTAGGGCATCGGCTTCAATATTTCGGAGTCTGGGGACGTGCTCGATGAAGAACCCCTCAAATGCCGAGATGATATTGATCGCTATTTGATGATAAGGGATCATGTCTTCATGGCGGACCTCGTACGAACCTCGGATCTGATTGGCGATTAGTTGGGAATCGCCGTATGCTTCAAGGTATTCTACCCCCAGCTCTCTTGCAAGTTGGAGGCCAATGACCAGAGCATTGTACTCGGCCACATTGTTAGAGCAGGGTTCGGTGCGGGAATAAGCGCGGTTAATCACCAATCCGGAAGGAGAGATTAACACTACCCCGACTCCGACGACTATATTGCCTTTAGGTCCGGTCCTCGAAGCGCCGTCGAAGAACATTCGCCATATATTTTCGTGAGAGGTTGTATGCGAGTCGGCGACCTCATCTGGAATCTCTTCGTATATCCTGGAGGACTCCGAGCCTGGGTGGGCTGCTAAGAAATCTGCCAGGGCTTGACCTTTGACTGCCTTTTGGGGAACGAAGATCATATGGTAAGGGGACAGCAATATTGCCCATGTAGCGAGTCGAGAGCTGAGTGCCCCTGGTTTAGTCATGAGGACCCTTAGAGGGTTGACTCGTGAGATCACATGTATCGTTGTCCGGTGACATAGTGTCGCATTTTTTGAATGGCGAACACCAGGGCGAGGCATTCCCTCTCCACAGCGGTATATCGATGCTCTGGCCCAATCATCATTCGGCTGAGGTAATATATGGCCTGTTCATGGCCTACATCGTTGTTCTGTGCCAGCAGAGCACCGAGGGAGTGTTCCATTGCTCGTACATAGAGCATGAATAGTTTTCCAGGGACTGGGGCTACCAAGACCGGAGGATTTGACAGATATTCTTTGATGCTATCGAAAGCCCGCTGGCATTCCTCGTCCCATACGAATGAGACTCCTTTCTTCATGAGGTGCGTGAATGGTCGGCATCGTCCAGAGAGGTTGGAAATGAACCTTCTGATGTAAGCTAACCTCCCTTGAAGGCCTTTGAGTTCGCAGAGATTTCTCGGGGGACCCATCTCCATGATTGCTTTTGTCTTTTCAGGGTCTACATGGATACCCTTTGCAGTGATGATGAAGCCTAAGAACTTCCCGCTGGATACGCCCAGGAAGGACTTCGTAGGGTTCATTTTCAAATTGTGCGTTCGCATTAGGTCGAATACCGTCCTTAGATCCCGCAGATTGTCTCCTTTGCTACGGCTCTTGACGACTATATCATCAACATAGCACTCCACCATCTTGCGTAAGTGGTCTCTGAAGATGATGCTTATAGCTCTTTGATATGTGGCGCCAGCATTCTTTAAACCGAAAGGCATGACTGTGTAGCAGTACGTGCCAATCGGTGTTCGGAATGATGTATGGTTTTCGTCGTCAGGAGACATTTTGATTTGGTTGTACCCCGAGAAGCCATCCATGAATGACATGCGTTCGAAGCCGCAGGTGTTGTCGATCATGATGTCTGTGATAGGAAGGGAAAATTCATCTTTGGGGCATGCCTCGTTCAGGTTACGGAAGTCGATGCAGATTCGAATCTTTCCATTCTTCTTGAGGACGGGTACTATATTGGCGACCCATTCGGGATGTTGCTCCTCACGAATGAAATCGCTGGCTATCAATTTGTTGACTTTAGCTTCAATTGCGTCCATGATGCCTGGACGGAAGCGTCGCTGCTGTTGCTTGACCGGCTTCGCGTCTCGTCGAATGTTAAGTTTGTGAAGAGCAATGTCAGGATTTAACCCTGACATGTCTTCATAGCTCCAGGCGAACACATTAATGTACTCTCTGACAAGTTCTAACAACGACTCCCATTCTTCGTCGGTGAGGCTTTCACTGATGAAGATCGGTTTTAGAGAAGATTCGCTGCCGAGATCCACTTGTATGACCTCATCTTCAGTAGGGGGTTCTCTCAGTTCGAACCGCTTTTCCTGTTGTACGTCTAATTGCTGGGCCCATGGCTCTAGCTCGAGAATTTTGGGGATGTCTTCGTCTTCTTCGTAAGCGTCGGCGAATGCCATGTTGACTGACATGATTTGTCTGAATACATCCCCGATGCTGGTGTCTGAGTCGGAAGTTGGTGATCCGGTTGAATGTGACTGCCAGTCGCATTCTTTATCTGAACTTTCTGGGGTCGTAGTAGGCATTACGTACCCTAACCCGCATCGAGTTTTGTTATAGTAGTTCCGTGGTTTGCCCGCCAGGACTGGCGGCTTCAAAGGTAATCGTCGCCCAGTGCCATAGTTCAACCCTAGCGTCGTCTCCAGATTATACCCCTGTTTCTGCATGAGATATTTGGATTAAGGGCTATAAAGATACAGAGGCAGTCTCCCGGTATCTGATCCGAGGTCGACTTCTTCTATGGTGAGAAGATGCGGACTTGCCCGGTTTGCGAGCTTGGAGGTGGATCGTTAGGGGTCCTTCTGATCCCGTGACTGTCTCGGTATGAGCTTGTGTGTCTCCTTCATCAAGGTGCCTCTTCAACTTTTTGTATAAACAGGAGTTCGAGTAGTAAGATTCGACCCCTTTGAAGGGGTCGATATCAGCAAACTCTGTCTTCACGAAGCCGTGTTTGTCGACATATTTGAAGCACTGGTGTAACGTGGAAGGTACGATCATATAATCGTGTATCCATGGGCGCTCCAAGAGGATGTTGTAAGAAGTGTCTGTATCTATGACGTAGCAGGTGACTTCGGATTGGAGGTCGCCAATTTGACACTTCAGACGAATCTTCCCAATAGGGTAGCTCCTGCCCGAATTGAAACCGCTGATGGCGGTGCTTGTAGGTGTCAGGCGATGCATTGGGATGCGCAGATAATGTAGCAGGCCTTTTGAGATGATGCTTATGGAAGAGCCAGGATCAATGTGCATCCGATCCACCTTCACGTCGCCGATGTATCCCATGTAGTATAGCGGGCGATCATATAGGTTGGCTTTGATGAGCATGTCCTGCGGAGTGAAGACGATGTTGGGCATTGCTCCTGTGCAGGCACTATCTTGGAGATCCACGGGTGAGTCCTCCCCGGTGAGGTTAGATTGAACGAGATAGGCATCGGCATTTTGGAGTGCTTCGCTCAATACAATACGAACGTCCTTGGAGAGCCTTAGGAGTTCGTATAATGACAATTTGGCCGAAGTATTAGCCAATTGTGCTAAGATGTCAAAGTTGTAGGGCCTCTCTAGCCCTTGGGCTGCGTCCTTTCGGAGAGATTTGTCGAAGCGAGTCTCCTTCGGCCTAGGCTTGTCGGTCGTCGAAGGCTGAGCCGGTCCCGGAGCATCAGTTGTAGTGGGTAGATAATTTTCAGCTGGACTATCAACCACAGGTTGGGATTGCGCTCCGGACCGCGTGACGACGGCTGCAGCTTCCTCGTTGTCTGCTGAAATTGTGTGTCAGGTCCTAATTTTTCCACTCTTTTTGTTGGTGGGAGATGGTATGGGCCGAGTTACTTCTGACACCAAGTCTGGATGGACCCACATGACCTCCCCTCGTAAGGTGGTGAGAGGTACTAGACCAGCAGCTTGCTCTCGGGGCGGAGGAAGATTGGTAATCTTCATTGTCGCGAGAGGAACGGGGATTACCCTGTCTTGAGTCTCCGTTGGAGGGAAGTTGCCGAATTGTACGGATACCATATTGGCTGCTACGGTTACCTCTTCGAAGTCGATGGCCAGAGCGTTCGAATCGATGAGGCTTTGGATGTACCATTTTAGTTGGTAGCAGTCATGTGTAGCATGGTGTACATAACGGTGGTAATGGCAGAACTTTGGGTTCTCCAAATCAGCCGGTCGAGGCTCCCATCTTGGTGGAGGAAGCTGAATTCTACCTCCTTGTATGAGCATGTCTAAGATAGGCTTGACGTGGCCGTCTTCGAAAGAGTAAGTGATCTGAGGCCATTGCTTGTCTGCTGGCTGTGGCTCGGGCTTCTGGGCCGTGTCGGCCACTATAGCCTGTTTTTCCTTGCTGTCCCGATTGTTGGAGGGGTTACCCCCATTATCGTTGTTGAGACGCTTGCCTTTGTTTTCTCCTTCTGAGATGTGCAACCCCAGCTGGCGGGCCTACTTCAGTCGTTCTTCAGCGCTTGTGGCGCTGATGATGAACGCCTTCCAATCTTTGAATTGACTCTCGCCCATCCAGAGACTGATCGTTGGAAGCAGTCTCTTTTGGCAAATTTCAACCAACAAAGAATCTGGATTTCCGGAAGGCAGCTTCATGGCGGTCTGGCGGAACCGCTCGATGTAGTTCCTTGTTAGCTCCTTCTCCCCTTGGACGACGTCCATGAGGGTGGACATAGTGACGTCTTGTCCAACTTCATAGAATCGTTCTAAGAATATGCGCTTGAAGCCGACGAAGGAATGGATGCAATTGTCAGGTAGGTTGCGGTACCAATCGAAGGCGACTCCTTCCAATGCCCCAATGAATAATCGTGTGAGGATCGCATCCTCATGGGGTAGATGGTCGGTGGTGACCTCGAAGTAAGTGATGTACCGACTTGCTGAGGTTTTGCCATCATATGGGTTGATGTTGAACGACTTATATCTTGGTGGGAATGGAACATCCCTCCACTCAGCGGGGTATGGTTGCCGTATTCTGAGATCTTGAGCGTTTTCTCGGGCATGAAACATGGCGCGGAGCTTCTGGACCTCTCTTCTTACTTCTCGGGTCTCATCTGTCGTGGCAGGGGCTGTTATTTCGGGAGGAGTATTGCCCGGGTTTGGTGCCGCTGAGTTCGAATCTATATTAACCGGGGGGCCCGTGCATGTTTGACCAGGCGCTCCTCCTTGTATAGTGGGTAGGGCCGCTTTGATCTCGTCTACAGACTTGACCAAGGCAAATAATATGGCTTCGAGACTGTCAATGCGCTGGCGATCACTGGAACCACTTTGATTGCTGTCCGTCATGAACACCGTCCTTACGTGAGGAGTGATGGAAGGAACGGTGGAGGATATGCCCTCCGAATCGTACCCATGCACCGAGAAGTCATCAGGATAGGTGGGAATGTTCTCTTCGGGCTCGGACTCGGAGGGAATGGTATCCCCAGTTTTAGAGCTTGCTTCGTTTAGAGAGTTACGGATGTCCTCGGGGACATCAACGTCTGTTGTTCCTGATAGAAGAGTTGTTTGTGCGGGCTCGATTCCTTGAAACATCAGATTGTTGCGGATGTTCGGAGGAGTGCTACCCCCAGCTTCTTCAATCACCAGCGATATGGATTTCGTCTTTGAACGGGTGTGTTGGAATACACCAGTGGAGGACAACCGTTTAGACGACAGTTTCTTAGTTGTAGTGGTTGATATCTTCGGACTGAAGACGCTCGTCTTCTTCCTTCTCTCTTCTGCGGGGACTTTTTGAGCGGAATTGCAGGAGACAACAGGAGGTGCCTCATCTTCTGAGTTCGGGTGCTGTAGCCTTTGGAAGACGGATGGCCGATCTTCCGTCATTGCCGCGTTGTTGCAGCAGCAATTGACGATGATTTGGGTGCAACGATGTCCAAGCGAGGACTCTTTGCACACCGACACTCCTTTTCTTTTTTTGCGTTTGTAGAGGATCGTCTCCCGCAGGTCAGAGGAACCACTCTGTCTGTTTGCCGCCGGAGGCTGGACTTGAGCAGTTGTATACAACTTTCCATCTGAGGCCCGTGTGATAGTCAACGGGACGCCCCGATAGTCAGAGATTAGGACAGCTGACTGGCCTTGATGAGCCCGTGCTGCCCTAGACTTCCTTCTTTTAGCACTTGTGGGTGCATAATAGGAGGAGTCCAAGTTGAATGCCACAGAGTCTGGCTTATCATCCAGAGAATCATCAGGGTCGGGACCGTATGAGAGACGATCGAAGATCGATCGAGAGAAGCGTGGAATGGACGCTATGCTGCTAGAGTTGGGTACCGTGCAGGCTGTCTGCATGCGGTCGTCTTCTGCTGTTGGATGAGTTGTCTTTGAGCGGCTAGGAGTCACGACCGTGCAGGCTGGCCGCATGCGGTTGGCAATTGTGGCCGCATGGATTTTCTGCAAGCGACTGACTCCTATAGCCTTACGTGTTTCATCCATGTGTTTGGAGACTGTAGTTGCATAAACTATGCGGCTGACAGATGTGACCGCATGATTCTTCTTCATGCGACTAGCGGCTGTGGCCGCATGAGCTTTGTCCATGCGGCTAGCAGATGTGGCCGCATGAGCCTTTTTCACTCGGCTAGCACCCCTATGCAGCTCAGTTCGCATAGAGTTCCTCTTTGCCCCTGTAAGTCCAGCATCATAATGTTTTCTTCTGCCGGACTTGGGGACTGCAGAGTTGTCTACGGTTTGAAGTGGGGTCGCAGAAGAGTCCTTCTCACCGTTTTGAGCAACAGAGGGTACCCCATCGGGGGCTTGGGGAGGAGCAAAGGATTTTGGCCTCCACTCTCTGCGAGCCTTTGTCGTGCGGGTGCGCTTCTGGACCGGGCCAACACTTTATTCGAAGAGCATCTCTTCAAACGCTTGTTGGTCGAAGCGGACGACCATCTTTTGTTGCGTGGAGCCAAGTTTGGCTGCATCCGATTGCGTCACCAACTCCTCAGCCGTGGAGAAGTTTGTCCCCGGCAGAGTCGCCATCGTGTTTGCCATTGATTGTAAAAGTACAGAACAATTATCGGAGGACTGAACTTAGACTCGCAATACAAACTCGCTTGTACAAAGAAAGCATAGGGACGAAAACCTAGGTACAGCAATCTAAGTACAATTGTTTATTTTAGATTCTGGGGGGTGACGATAGAGGCTCGGGAAGGCGATGGCAGCCCTGCCTTACTCCTTGGACGATCGGTATGCAGCCTTGGCTCCTTGTGAAAAGATGGTTGACGTTGACGAAGAAATGCTCTTTTTGCTCCTCTGTTGCTCTCCTGGCTTCTCTCTCTCTGTGTATTTTCTCTCTGATTGTTGGGGGGCTCTCTCTCTCTGTATATCTCCTCTCTCTCTTTTTTTTATTCTTTTGTTGTCGGGGGGTTGTGCAAAGAAATGATGCTGGCTATTTATAAGAGTAGGGTATGATCATTAGGGTTTGCTAATGATCATTTGTTTGGAATGTCGGTGCTTCTTCAATCTATCTGAACCCTTGATCCTGATTACAATGAATCTCGGCCATTAATACGGATAGCACCGAATCTTGTGAGCAATTAATGTTAACTGCTTTAAATCTTCATGATAGATTATACCAATGTCCGATTGCTCGCCACGTGTTCCATTGGCTTGATGTCGCCGCATGGGATAGGAAAGACTTGAACCGCAGGGAGATAATCTTCCTGAGCCGCAGGGGATGAACTATCAATGAGCCGCATATGCATAATCTCTACGAGCCGCATAAGCTAGCGTTGTATTGAGCCGCAGGGACTGGGCTCTCGGTGGGCCGCATATGGCTGATTTCTGCCGGCCATATAGGGTAACTTCTTAGTGAGCCGCATGAAGCTGTTCTCCATTTAAGCCGCATGAGACGTGCCACGTGGCAATCTAGGACTTCTGTCGGATCGGGTTAGAGATTTTCTTCTTTTCCCGAAGAGTCTGTCATTATGGCAGAACCATTATGACGCTTTATGCCAGAGCCGTCACGGTCGTCGAGTCGTGTCAGGGCATTAAATGAAGCCACTACTCAAATGGCCAGCTGTAGGGAAGGATCCCAAGGGGGGATGTGGCGTTGATCGAGCCGCATATTCCTGCTGAACCGCATACACTCCCGAGCCGCATGAGACTGAGAGTCTTCTTTGAATCGCATAAGGCAGCTCCTGTATGAGCCGTATGGGCTTCTTCCCACAGCCGCATGGACCATTACTCTGCTATTTTCTATGCTTCTACAGCCCCCTCCCTCCTACCCCCCTCGACAGCAAGACCCCCCTCCCCTGCCCCCTAGAGAGCAAGACCCCTGCACCCACCCCTGCACCCTCCCCTGCCCCCCTCCCCTTACCCCTACACCCACCCCAACCCTCCCCCCTCCCATGCCCCCCTCCCCTACCCCTGCACCCACCCCAACCCTCCCCAACCCTCCCCTTGTCCCCTCCCCTACCCCCCTCCCCCTACCCCTGCACCCACCCCAACCCTGCCCCCCTCCCCCTACCCCTGCACCCCCCGGGTACCCCCACCCCTCCCTCCACTCCTCGACAGTAATACCCCCCACCCCCTGCACCCACCCCCACCCCTCTCTCCCCCCTCGATAGAAAGACCACCCTAACTAGGGTTAGGGTTCTCGTGTCCGTATCTGTGTCTAGATAGCTAGGGCTAGGGTTAGGGTTTACCTGAGGAGGGTGGCTTCGTCGAAGGATGGAGGCGGCGAGGAGGGTGGCTTCGTTGGAGGTGGAAGGCGGCAAGGAAGGCTCCTTCGTCGGAGGGAGTGTTCAGCGGGCGAGCGGGGTCGCCGGAGGGAGTGTTCAGCGGGGGAGCGGGGTCGCCGGGGGGAAAGGAAAGGGTGTCACCAGAGGGAGGGGTCGCCGGAGGGGAGGATTCGCCGGGGGGAGAGGGGAGAGTGGGAAGAAAAAATTTCACCCAAAATTTTGTGATTTCGATCGGGCCAGGAACCCTATATGAAATAAGACAGCGACGAATAAATTATACGTCGCTAAACATCGCAATACAGCAACGTAAAAGTGACGTCCGTCGCAAAATGTCGCCCGTCAGCGACGTAAAGTGTACTACGTCGCTGAACGTCGCTACTCAGCGACGTGTAGAACAAGGAGTCGCTATAGGCAATTATCAGCGACGGTTTTTTCTGCCGTCGCTAATATACGTCGCTATTTTAGCATATTTTAGTAGTGGGTGGAGGGGGGCGCACGACTCGAGGAGCTTCGGCCCCCCCATCCCGTAGCCCAAGGCGGGCGCTCCGGCGGTCCGTCCGACGGGGGAGGCATGGGCCGGTTGGTGCCGGCGGGGCGAAGTAGGACGGGGGCTCCGCCGAGGGGGGCCAGCCCGAAACGACGGCGGCGGGGGAAACGGTGGCACAGAGCGGAACGTCGACAGCCAACGGGACGGGCTGGGTGGAGCCGGAAGGGAGGGGGGAGGTGAGCGGAGGGGAAGGGGAGGGAACGGAGGGCTCGACCTCCGAGGAGCGCTGCTCACCGGCGAGGGAGGGGGCCTTCCGACTGGAGGCGGGATGATCGCCGGAGGCCAGAGAGTTGTGGAAGAGCGTCGAGCACTGTCGGGCGCACGCCTAACGCCGCAGAGGGAGAGGCCGAGCACGAGCGCGAGGCCACCAGGGCCAACGAGGGGCGGGGTTCCGACGCCGGGGAGAAGGGAGTCGGCGCTCGGGAGGAGGAGCCGGGGGACTCAGCCGGGGGCTGAGGGAGGAGGAGGCTGAGTTGGGCCACCGTAGGGGCGGGTGACTGGGGGTGGCAGAGGGAGCGTCATCGCGGGGAGGGACGAGGGGGGTTGGAAGGCCACCGTATGCGGGACGAGATCCGTCGGGAGGACCGAGGCGGAAGGAGGGGCAGGGTCCCCGGCTCGTCCGGAGGGCGGAGGGAGGACGAGGCTGAGTTGGGCCACCGCAGGGAGCGGGTGGCGGCGGCAGAGGGGGAGGGAGACACCGCGAGGGGGGCGACGGAAGGAGAGCGCGTTGGAGCGGAAGGGGGATGGTCGGAGGAAGACCGGGCGTCCGAGGAGACGGCGGAGGGAAGGAGGGACGCCGGGGTCGGAGAAAGGTGCTGGAGGAGCCGCCTCTGGGGAGAAATTCCGGGATGGAGGGTGTCGCGGCCGAGGAGGGAGGGTACGGCACAGCTGGAGGGGTCACAGAAGTCGGGGGCGGAGGAGCGGGGGGAGGCAGTCCCGGCGGGGCCCGAGGATAGAGGGGACCGAGGAGGAGCCTGGAGGGACTGACGGAGGACTGGACGGTCGGCAACAGCGACGAAGACGCCGGACGCGACGATCGCGGCGACAGCCGAACAGCTGGCCGGCGACAACGAGCAGCCGCGCTAGGGGAGCAACCACGCAAGCGGGGAGGCGGGAGGGGTGGGGGCCTCCAAAGGGGGGGAGGGGGCTCCACGACCAACTGGCCGGACCGCCGGGGAAGACGGCCGGCTCCGCCCACCACCCGAGGAAGAAGAGCGGTGGGGGAGCTCAAGGGCCAGTGGAGTGGAGTTTCGTCTCCCCATTATATATATTTCGTCTCCCCATTATATATATATATATATATATATATATATATATATATATATATGTTCTATCTTTTAATGTTAAAGATGGTCTATCTTTTAATGTCGGCACATGTTAAAGTTAGACCATCAGTAATATCAAACAAAATAATTAAAAATTCACATGAGTAAAATTGGGCAACTTTGCTTTTCCAAATATTTGAATAATCTTGTAAAATTCATTAAAAAAAGCTTTTGAAGCATTTTCTAATAATATCTTGTATATTGTACTGAATTATTCTTATGTACGTAAATAAAATGTATTATTTTTTAGGTAGATTTTATAGTCTTACACTTATCGTTTATCCAGTCCAGACCCGAAACTAACATAAAAAAGGATGATTGTTATAGAATATTATAATGTCAAAAAAAACAAAGTGCCTAAAAAACAAATGATAAGTATACTACAGAATTCCTTAAAGAAAAAATATTTCTAACCCTGGTGATCTTGCACTAGCATGGGCGGCACTGGCCCCGAGCAGGCTGGACAACAGTCCAGGGCCAAAAGAATAAAGGGACACCAACATAGTTCTATTTAAAATAGAATTAGTATATACCATGGGTCTCCCTTAACATTAAACATTTGTGTTATAGTGGTTACCATGGTAGATTTGCATATTAGATGTCTTTAATTTAATTTTTGTTGGCGACAATATTTTTCTAAATTAGTTTTAAATTTTCTTAATTTTTTTACATTATGTATGGTATCCACAAAAATCGTCTCGGGTCCCCATGAGCTCAGGACCGACCCTGTGCACCAGAACTTAAATCATTTCAAGCCAAGTAATGATATTTGGTCCTCGTCCTTGTGCAGCATGAGATGTATGAATCTTACCACGTAAATCCATATTTGCAAGGACATAAACAGCATATTATCAAAAATATCGTATATAGCACTAAATTTCAGAAAGATTGGGTCAAAGCATATATTTTGGTAAAACTGCACGGTTTGGCATTTTTAAACAAATGCCCTTAGGTTGAGACTTTTGGAGATTAAAAAAATCTAACAAATCAAATAAAAATTTTAAACAAATGCCCAAGCCTGGTTTGGTTTGCAAAATCATGGAATTGGAAAATGAAAGTCAATATTACTTTCCTATGTTTGGATGCCAAATGAATTGAGTAAGAATGAAAAGTGATTCTTAATGGAAAGAAAATTAGAAGGAAAAATGGTTGCATCGATCCAAACAATGATTCACTTTTCCACTTTTAAGTATTCATTTTTCCTTCTAATCTCTTTGATATTTCCAAACAAAAGAAAATTAGATAAAAATTATAATTTCCCAAAAATAATGAAGGAAAAACCAAGGAATGATTTACATTCCTTTCCTTTCTACAAACTAAACAAGGCCCTATGATAAATGTTTATATAGAAGCATGGAAAAAGGGGATATTACTTTTAGTCCCACGTCAGATAGGAGAAGAAGAGAAAGCCTCATTCCTCCCTATATATAGAGCTCCCTTGCCTCCTTTGGAAAAGGGAACAAAAAAAAAAGAAAAAAAAGGAAGCCCGTTGTCCAGGGAGCCCGTTCGAGTTACAAAAAAGAAGTGGATCGAGATGGTGCTTCTTCTTCTTTTTCTTGGTAGGCTGTAGGTTCCTCACTTGCCATTAAGGCAAAGAAAATTTGGATTCTGAGTATTACGAGCTTTCGTGGCTTAGCACGAAGAAATCCAAACGGCACGGGCCATAAGCCCTCAATGTGCTATGCCAGAAGGAGAAGTTGGATTCTGAGTACTACGAGCCTTCACGACTTAATACGAGGAAATCTAAGCCGGTACGGGTCATGCGCCCTCAATATGTTACGCTAGAAGGAAAAGTTGGATTCTGAGTACAACAAGCCTTCGTGGCTTAGTACGAAGAAATCCAAGACGGCACGAGCGCTACGCACTCAATGTGCTATGCCAGCAGTAGACCAAAGACACGTGCTAACCGTCACACGTGCAGCTCACAGTAAACTGTATCGGACTGATTCTGCAGCTTATGCGCCTAAAGCGAATCAGTCTTCAAAGTTCGTCTGTCACTTGAGTGTATTTCATGCGCAGGAACCAATCCAGAGGCAGACATTGTGGCAGGCCCATACATTCAGTCTACCTATACGTGTGAAGTTTCCCTCCCTCATAATACTCCAACTCATGATTCAGGTGTATTCCATATGCCCGGAGTGAATCAAGGATCCCACTGTCCTCAACCATACCCATGCGCAACGTTAGGCCGCATGCATAAAGTAGGTGTGAATTTGGACCTCCCCTTGTACGACTTGCGTAATGTGATTAGTCACAAACGCAAGGCAGGGGAGACAAGTACAATGTACAACTCACCTCTTGCTGGGCATACTTGTTCTAGTATCACCATCAATTGCTGCTGTTGCAAGACAGTAGCCCCACCACCAAGGCAATTCATATTCCAGCTACTGTAACCTTCTGTACCTGTCTGACATCGTCTCAAGAATATGTTGCCAATTGAAGACTTTTTGTTGACATAGAGAGTCTATTAAAGCCTATTCTAAACTCTACGGGTAGGCGCATCCCATTTGATGCCTCAGCATAGGCGCATCCCTTCCTCGTCGCACGCGAATCACTTCTTTGTCAACGAGCGAATTACTTCCTTGTTAACGCACAGGCGCATTTGTCGCCCTATGGCTCTTCCAGCATAACGAAAGTCGGGGAATGACGATCCCAAACTCTGTATTCAACGGGGAACTCGATGTCGTCTCATAGAAGAACTCTACTAGTAAGGTGCACGAGCATGAACTGCTCTTTCCATAGCTAACACAGTGCATCTCAGTCTTTTGAAGGAGTTCGTCATCAAAATTAATGCTTCTTTGAACGGGAAGATCCACAACTGACAGTCGAATTACCAAAGACATGGCTCACGGCCACACAAAACTAAGTCAGGGTCAGACATAAAGAAGGAATGCCAAGAGAAAGCGAGCAAAGACTTCTCAGAAAAGATCCTATTGATAGACAGCCGCATAGCCCTACGCCTACGCCATATGGCAGTCAGTTAAAAGCTCCGAAATCAACGTAATGAATCTTGTATTAATGGCAAATGAATCTGACTTTAATGTGATGAATTTGCTATTAATGGCAACGAACTTGCCACTTGGGAAATTGATTTAGTCAGCATTTCGAGCCCCATGCTACATGTAGCGGCAACACTTAAAGAAAAGTTGACCAAATCCAATATGATAAAGGCTACTACGCCCATGGAAGTAGCTACGCCCCTAGATTGGCTAAGCCCGTGGAATAGCTACTCCCATGAACTGGCTACGCCCCTAGAGGGGCTATGCCATTTGATGACTACGCTCTTTACTCCAACTTGTCTCCAACCAAGGTGCATTTAATGCTCACTGACACTAAGTTCAACTTCCAAAATAAATGCATTGGGCAGAGTACAGACGTGCTTCGATTACGGCAACACAAGAACCAAAGAGTCAAAAACCACTATGCTAAACAACCATTGTAGGCATGATTTGGGTGTAGCCCGAACCTACACCACCAGAAGCTAAGGATGCCTTGAAGATTGAGCTGACAGCCTACATCATCGTAATGATTAAGTGTTGTCAGAGACAGTTGTACAATGCCACGTAGAATCTCATCCACGCCAAAATACTGCATCAAGACAAGTTTTGGCGTAGGGTCATCCCTACGCCCCCAAAACACGTTGATTATATAACAGGAGACTTTACATGCCAAATCATGGCGTATGAAGCTCTTCTACTCCAATAAAGCATAATCTGCGGGCAAAGTACACGCACCACGTATTATTGACCCACTCATGCTCGCGAATGGGTACTAACCACCCAGGATTTCAACAACAAGTGAATCCCAACAAAACATACATGGTGGCTCATCCGCAGCCCAGAGAGCAGTTGTAGCAGATTCATTCTCAAGATCACTCGCAGCGCTCCTACGCCTAGCAGATTATGAGTGTAACATCCCTACGCGCAGTAGTGGATCATTCCACTAATCGACTATAAATAGAATGACCATTCCTTCATTTTAGCCGAATTGTCGTCCACCTTACAAATAAAACCGAAAGACTTGCAGTTTTCTTTCGATCATCGTCGAATCGTCAACGGAGTAGAAGAAGTTAAAGCTCCATCATCACAAAGTTTCTAGATAAAAATAAAAGTGTACTCGAAGGATTCCATCGAATCATAAGTCGTACTATGTTCTGTTTATTAATTTATAAAAGTTTATTTTACACTTTTTAATGGCAAAAGGCTGGCGACTTTGCTAGGAACTTCCTTCTCTTTGAATCAGAAGGCGATGACACAATCCGGCGTTAACAAGCTCAAATTTTCGTAAAAGATGCTGGTCATGTACTTCGACTAGCAAGCATATAAAAAAAATTTCTCTGAAAGTAGCGTGAGTCCTTCGAAGTGACTGTCAAAGTCAAAGAAGACTCGCCGAGTCTAGGTGACAAAAGGTACTGTATTGTGTACTGACGCCAAGGAGGTTGTGCCCGAAGCACAGCAAACCTCAGGCGTACAATCTATGCCTGTGAAGTTTGTCCTTGCTGCTGATACAAGGCTACTCCACCAACAGCGTATGGGACTGGGGAGCAAGATAATGCTTCTAATTCCCGAACCGCCCACTCTCAGTCAAAGGTATGGAAGAAGAAAAAAGGAGGCACATCTACCCGCTCGCATAGAGGGACGACTGCGTCCAAAAAGGTTTCTATCTTTGACAAGATCTGTAACACCCAATTTCTAAAATGAGGATAATTTTGAAATTTGTATTTTAATTATTTAATTATGGTATTTAAATAATAATATGATTTTTAGTGATTTTTAATCATTTTAAAACTATTAAATATTATGACTTGTGATTTTGATGTGCTGCTAGTGAAACCATAGAGACTGTCTGCCCTAGAGCCTAGCCATGTCATTAGGATGATCTAATTATCATTTTTAGCCTAGGGATAATTTGGTCATTTTGACTTATTTGAATTATTTGATGATTTATTGAATTGGTGAATTCCTAGTTTGGGCTTTGACTAGTTTGAGACTTGTAGACTAGCCTAGAACCTAACCCTAGCTATGGTAACCCTATCCTAACTTGATTTAGCCCATTTTAGTCATTAGAGGTTGGTTTTAGAATGAGGGGATTTGGTTTAGTGAAATTAAGTCATGACTTATGGTTTAATGCAATGACTTGTGAATTGAACCATAGGCCCATGACTTAAGCCCAAACCCCAACAAGCCCACCCATGGCAGCCAACCTAGGGTTTCATACCCCTATTTAATGCATCTTCCAATTGTGCTTGCCTCTTTTATTAAATTCTCTAAGTTTTGAAGAAAGAGGTTTGTCCATTCTGTTGGCCCATTGGTCATATAGTCAACCTGATTTTAATAATTGATTAAACTCTGTCTGGATATATGAAGCTAGTCAGGATGTATCGGACTCTTGGACATGAACAAGAACAGCTATCTACACAGTTCAAGACTGAAGCTATGTTTGCCTGTTCGAGTCTGTATTTCCTCTGAGCAATGTATTTTTCATTTTATTGAGTCTAGAAATACGTTGTACACCGAGTCGTACTGGCAAATAGACTATTCCAAAATGTTTTCAAAATACTTTTAAAATATCCTTTGTTTTGAAAAACATTTATTTAAACAAAAGCTTCAAAAATGTTTTCAAAAATCCCCAAAAACTAATTTTTAAAACCTAACCTAACCCTGACAGAACTCGGCCAGAGTTCGGCCAGAGTTCGGTTGGTGGCCGTTTGATTTTTGAATTCGCTGGAACATGGTCGTCTTGCAGTTGCGGATTTGACCGAGATTTTCTTAAAGAGTTCTGTCCAAATTCTGCCAGAATTCTGCCAGAATTCTATCTTTGGAATTCCTATAAATAGAGAAGGATTTCGATCTTTTCAACTCACTCATTCACTTTCAATCTTCTCTCTATCTAAAGCTTTCAGTCTTCCAAAGAGTTTTTCTTGAGCTTTAAATTTCAGATCCCAAGCCAATTACAATCCTCTTGTCGATTTGCCAGTGCGGTACGGTCTAGAAGTTTCTGAGAGATTGTAATCAGAAGGCTTGATTGAAGAATACCTCTTCACATTTGAAGTTGGACGAGTTCTTCATATCAAAGCTCGCGTTGTAGAAGTTGCAAGGACTTCGTAAGAAAACTTGCGGTTTTGCCAATAGTGGATTCAACTGGTAGCAAGAGTTCTACCGACTGGATTAGTCCTCAACAGAGGAAAACCAGTATACATCGCTGTCTTTGCGTTTGTATTCTTATCTCTGCATTTACTTTACTTAGTTGTGATTTTTATTCTGTGATCTTGCTGCTAACATTTTTTAATTAGCAATATTCTGCTGCCTACTCTATTCACCCCCCCTCCTCTAGAGTATTGTGCTTTACGATTTCGTTCCTACAATTGGTATCAGAGCGGGTGTTACAGGTAAAGCAAAGGTAACAGTACAATTATTTATTCATTTTAATTAACTGTTATATAGATCACAGCATAACACATTGTAACTGTGAAATTTACAAGTGAAGGCCAGGCCACAAACAGACCTCCACTGTTTGATGGTACGAACTATACCTATTGGAAAACACGTATAAGTTTCTTCATGAAATCTCTTGACTTTGATTTATGGTCTATTGTTATTGATGGCTATCAAAAGCCACCTCGTATAAATGTTGATGGAGTTTTAGTTGAAAAACCCCATAGCAGATATACAGAAGAGGAAAAGAAAAAGGCCAGTCTTGACGTACGTGCTATTAACGCTCTATTTTGTGCTTTAGACAGAACTGAATTTAACAGGGTGTCTATCTGCACAATGGCTAATGAAGTGTGGAAGCTACTCGAAGTCACACATGAGAAGTCACAGAGTCTAAAGTCAGCAGACTTACTCAAGAGTATGAGGTGTTCAAGATGAAGCCCAACGAAACAGTTACTCAGATATTCAAAAGGTTCTTGGATATTATAAATCCTTTGTCCTCCCTAGGCAAAGATTATAGTAACCAAGAAAAGATTCGCAAACTCCTGCGAGCACTTACCAAGAACTGGATTCCAAAGGCTACTGCAATCATTGAAGGGAATGACCTCACAACTATGTCCCTCGAAGTACTCATGGGTAAGCTACTCACTCATGAACTGGAGCTACAAGATTTTGAAGAGCCTGCACTAAAGGAGAAGATGATCGCTTTCAAGGCTCAGCACAGAAAAGCTACTGAAGGTGACTCAGACAGCAGTGAATCTGATGCTGAAGATCAAGCACTCCTAGCAAGTCAAGAGATTCATGAAACATGAGAAGAGAGCCAAAAAAAAAACAACAGCAACAACTGGTAGTAAGATGATGCTGTCTGCTATGGCTGCAAGAAGAAGGGACACATGAAGAAAGATTGTCCTACAAACTCATCATCAAGCAAGAAGAGCAACATGTATGAAAAGGAAACCTGAAAAGATCAACATCATGGAAGTATGCCAACACCAGCATATGGCATGAAAGTGAAGCCAGCGACTCAGAAGACGAACAATCAGAAGACGCTGCAAACGTATGCTTTATGGCATCCGATCAGGTGGAACACCTTTCACATGCTAGAAGCAAATGAATCCTCGAGAGCAGTTATTTACGGCATATGACCGGTGATGCTATATTATTTACAACACTGTCGAAGAAAAAGAAGGAAGGCTATGTCTCCTTCGGTAATAACTTGAAAGGGTATATTTTTGGTATCGGTGATGTTGGTAAGTCTCCCTATCCTATTATTAAAGATGTCTGTCTGGTTACCGAGTTGAAACATAATCTACTCAGCATAAGTCATTTGGCTGATCATGGTTATGGCATCAACTTTGGCAAAGACAAATGTACTATAGTTGATAGCTCAACTGGTAGTACTATCTTTGAAGGTATCAGGAAAGACAACATATATGGTTTCTATTTGTTAGAAGAAACTAACATTTCAGGTAGATACTTAATGGCTAAAAGTGATGAGAGTCATCTGTGGCATATAAGACTCGGTCACGCAAATATGGACACAATATCAAGATTATCCAGAAAGAAGCTAGTACGCGGTTTACCGGACATTACATTCAAGAAGGATTCGGTATGCAGTCAATATGAAAAGAACAAAGCTACCAGATCCACATTCAAATCAGTAAACACATAATGTACTACTAGACCTCTACAATTGCTTCTTATGGACTTATTTGGTCCTAGCAGAGTTGCTAGCCTCGGAGGTAAACTTTATGCTTTTGTAATTGTAGATGATTTTTCTAGATACACGTGGGTATACTTCTTGACACGCAAGAATGATGCATTATCCGAATTTGTCGTCTTTTGCAAGAAAGTACAGAATGAAAAAGGTTACATGATCACTCGCATAAGAAGCGATCATGGTGGCGAATTTGAGAATGCAGAGTTCGAGCAATTTTGTGACACACACGGTTTTGTACACGAGTTCTCCTGTCCTAGGACTCTACAACAAAATGGAGTTGTGGAACGTAAGAACAGAACTCTATCCGAAATGGCCAGAGTAATGTTAAACCAGTTTAGTCTACCCAAATATTTCTGGGTTAAAGCTGTCAATACAGCTTGTTTTGTTCTCAATAGAGTTCTAATTCGACCCAAATCGAAGAAGACTCCATTTGAGTTATGGTTTGATAGAATTCCATCAGTTTCTTATTTTATAATATTTGGTTGTAAATATTTTTTTCTTAATACAAAAGACAATTTGGGAAAGTTTGACGAAAAGGCCGATGAAGGTATATTTTTAGGTTATGTGGCCAAGAGAAAATGATACAGAGTCTTCAACAAACGAACCATGATCATCGAAGAGTCAATCAACGTCACCTTTGATGAATTGAATCAAATGACTATCGATGACAATGACGAAGATCCAACTGTACCAAGCTCTACAATAACTGATTTTCAACCAAGCACGACACTGGTTGATCCTCCTAGAGAAGATCCAGGAACCAGCTACCTTCAGAGTCTGCCAAAAAGATTAAAATTTACGGCTGATCATCCAAAGGATTTGATAATTGGTGACATTACCAAAGGTGTAAGTACTCGTACATCCAGTAGAGATATTGTTTCTAGTGTTGCTTTTATTTCACAGCTAGAACCCAAAACTATTGATGAAGCATGTAGTGATAGTTTTTGGATAGATGCTATGCAAGAGAAATTAAACCAATTTGAACGGAATCAAGTTTGGGAACTTGTTCCCAAGCCTATTGATCGTCCGGTCATTGGCACCCGTTGGGTATTCCGAAATAAACTGAATAAGAATGGTTTAGTGACTCGTAATAAGGCTCGACTCGTAGCTCAAGGATACAATCAAGAAGAAGGTATCGACTACGATGAGACTTATGCCCCAGTTGCGAGATTAGAATCCTTTCGCATGTTATGTGCATTTGCATGTTTTCATAATTTCAAACTATTTCAAATGGATGTCAGAGTACATTTTTAAATGGTTTTTTTAAATAAGAAGTTTTTGTAGCACAACCTTCAGGTTTCACAGATTTTAAAAACCCTGATCATGTTTTCAAGTTGAAGAAAGCTTTGTACGGTTTGAAACAAGCCCCTCGTGCTTGGTATGATCGTCTAAGCTCTTTCCTACTTGACAACGGTTTTTTAAAAGACAAGGTTGACACTACACTTTTCATTAAGTCCTTTAAAGGTAAGCTTCTTTTAATACAAGTCTATGTAGATGATATCATATTTGGATCTACTGATGAATCTCTGTGTCAAGAATTTTCTAAGTGTATGCAGAATGAGTTTGAGATGAGCATGATGGAAGAGCTGAAATTCTTTCTCGGAATGCAAATCAAACAAACTGACAATGGGACGTTCATAAATCAAGCCAAGTATTCAAAAGATTTGCTAAAGAAGTTCGATTTGGACAATGTCAAACCTATTGGCACTCCGATGGCAACTTTAACAAAGCTTGATATTGATGAACAAGGCAAGCCGGTCGACATACGTAAGTATCGAGGTATGATCGGTAGTTTACTTTACTTAACTGCTAGTCGTCCAGATATAATATTTAGTGTTTGTCTGTGTGCACGTTTTCAAGCTAATCTAAAGGAATCACACTTGTGCGCAGTTAAGCGTATCTTTCGATACCTTAAGGGCACTTCTTCTGTTGGCTTGTGGTATCCCAAAACTAAGTCCTTTGACCTTACTGGTTATTCGAATGCAGATTTTGCCAGATGCAAAGTTGATAGAAAAAGTACCAGTGGCACATGTCATTTCTTAGGCAAAGCTTTAGTCTTATGGTTTAGTAAAAAGCAAAATTCTGTAGATCTATCAACAACAGAGGCTAAGTATATCGCCGCAGGACGTTGTTGTGCTCAGATTTTATGGATAAAACAAACCTTGGAAGACTATGATTTATTTTATACACATATTCCTATTTTTTGTGATAACACGAGCACTATTAATTTGACTAAGAATCCTGTATGTCATTCTCGTACTAAACATATCGAGATTAGACATCATTTTCTTAGAGATCATCATCAAAATGGAGATATTGACCTTGTATACAAAGATACTGAGAATCAATTAGCTGACATTTTCATAAAACCTCTAGCAGAAGATCGTTTCAATTATTTACGTCGAGAATTAGGAATTTTGGACGTCAATAATATTAATTGATTTTGTTTTATGATTTTATTTCAATATGCAAAAACTATGTTAGAGACAAGCCAATAAAGAGTCTGTCTGTCACCACAACTACGATTGAAGCGAAGCGGTACTTAAGAGTTCCCCGGTGAACCTCCGCCAGCTGGGATAGTACTCCTACAGCTAATCTGAAACGGTCGCTGTATAATGATATTTAATCTATAAAATAATATTAATTATGTTAATTGAAGGTTGAAATTACTAATCTTTGAATTAAATATTTGAAATGAGCCAATAAAAAAGAAAGTATTTCAAACCAAACCCAGGTGAATTCGGCCAGACTTCGGACCGAATTCGGCCCGAGTTCGGTTGAGGGTGTCAGGTTATATATACCAGAACCCGAGAGCCTTTCTTCCTCATTGCTTCTAAATTACATCATAACTAGCAACAGCAGCCGCGAAGGAGCCCCGAACCCTAGTTCTTCACCACCCCCTATCTTCTAATCCAAGTGGTGAAATCAATCCAAACTTTGGATTCGTGCGGAGTTCGTCGTTCTCTTCGACATACTTTGATTTCGGGAGGTATAACTCCATCCATCTCCACTTTTTAATTAGTGCATATTTACTTCTATTTGCACAAATAGCACCTAAGGGATTCAACCCCTTTAAGAGGAAGAAGACAACCAACCCAAGTGAGGAAGGTTCATCTTCGGATCCAACCACTAATTCCCTATTTTCGCCAGTCCAATCTAGCGATGGCGTGTTCGACAGGTTTTACTTTCAAACCCTAGACCAAGCCTTAGTGTGGTATAGAGACTTCTCCATGAGATCCATATGCACAGGCACACCCATCAAGTGGACTGTATTTCCTGATCGTCGCCATTTCTTTGAGGCATTAGGGTTACAGCATTTTGTTAAACTCTGTTTTCCCGTAGCAACTAATGCCATTAGACTGTTTTACTGTATTATCATATTAAACACTTTTGATATAAGCACACGTGTTGGAGGATTAGATATCAATTTCAATGATGTTCTCTTAGCGGAGATCCTTGGTATTCCCAATGAAGGTGAACCCCTTTTTGACATCACTGAGTTTGATTTCCTCGAAGGCACGACACTTACCAGTTTCAAAGCTGAACTTTGTGCACCTGATAGAGTTCGCTCTGGAAAGTTCAAGGCAAACAACGTGAACTTGTTTAATTATGAATTACACCGTATCATTTATTCCACTCTCCTTCCAAAATCTGCTTCGAAGGATGATGTCACGTCTCTTGAATTATCTGCTATGTATCACATTCTTAAGGGGATTCCATTTTCTGCCCCTAAGGCCATTATTCAGATGATGGGACGTTGTCGTGCAAGAGATAGAAATCTCTCTTATGCGATGATTCTCCTACGCATCTTCTAACGTTTCGACATTGACTTATCTACTTGTGCTCAAGACCCTGAGCCCAAGGTTCTTAAGTTATCTCGTCGCAGTATGACTGCATCTGCTCCTCCTACTGCTCCTGCTACTGCTCCACCTCCTCCACCTCCTCAGCAGTATGTTATGACATTTGAGGGCATACTTCAGCACCTTTCAGATTTGTACGTCTCCATGACGGACATGGCTCGCGAACGTGAGTTCCGCGACGTCACCCGTTATCAGGCGATTACAAATTCCTTAGCTGATCTTCATTTCGTCCAGACTGGATATTCAGCCTCTTCCATCCCTAGAGATTCAGCTTTCTCTGGTTACCGCTGTGAGGATGAGGCTGTTCATGCCTACTTCCAGCCTGGTAACGTATATGATTGGTACCGTTCTGACCGTGCTCCTCCTCGTGATTATGTCGGTGAGTTTTACACTGGCGTTCCTCCTCACCCTTCTGGCACGGGTACCTCTGGAGTTGGTCCTTCTAGACATGCTGGTCGTCATGCTGATGATGACGATGAGATGATGATGAGGAGCTGTGATATATTTCCTTTTGAGACTTAGACATTATCTAATGTACACTTGGAAATGCTCCGACATTCCAAGTTGTTCTATTTTCAGACTTTATTATCAGTATTTTTTTGAGGACTTGTACTGGATTTTTTATATTTAATGTCATTTGAACATCTTTATCTGCATCTTTATTTGTTTATGATTCACATCAGTTTATTTACTTAGCATTTCTTTATTTGCTTCTCAACTATAAACTGCCTGTGATATAATTCTTTGTTTATTGTAAACTGCCTGAGACAAATACATGCCTGTGATGTCATTTTAAATTTTCTTTACTGTAACACCCATATCTCTGAATACGTATTTTGTCAAGCTTGCATGTATTTCAGACCTATATTTATTTTCTCAGATTTTGGCATGTACTTGTAATTAGCTTGACTTGCAGATGTTGGTTCTCGTGATTGGCTTTTACCTGGCTTGGTTTATTTTGTGGAGGAGAATTGGTTTGATTTGGTTTGGTTTGGTTTAACATGCATTGGAACACCTTAGCCTATGTTCAACCCTCATTCCACCACAACTCACCCTCATTAAAACTCCACCTACTTTTCTCTCTCCTCTTTATTCTCTCATTTATTTCTCCATCTTCTTCTTCTTCCTTCCTCTATACAACACTCCACCCATAGGCAAGTGCACCTTGCCACCACATGAGAACCACTTTTTATTTGTCCATTAGCTAGATTAGGCCATGGAGATTAACATTAGTGCTTGACATTTTGTGATTTGGAGTCTCCATTGTTCTAGATCTAGGTTTTAACTAATTTTGGATTTACATGGTTTTGATCTATTTTGGTTGGATTTTTGTGGGTTTTGATGCTTCCAGGTGGAAGAGAATTCAATTTTACTAAAGTTAGACCTTTGAAAATCTAGATTTGGCTTTGATTTGACAAAAATATGAAAAATTGAAGTTTTGGAGTTCTTAGAGTTCTTCTCGGGTTGGAGGAGCAGACCTCTCGGCTTGTGCTCTTTAGCGCAAGGCAGATTGTGCAGCTCACCCTTTGGTGAACTGCGCATCCCCTCGGCCAGCGTATTGTGCTGAGCTGAACTGCGCTGGTGCTTCTTGGCCCAGTGTTCCCTTCCCCTTGCGCGCTTGACCCATGCGCAGTCTGTTCCTGCGCAATCCACCCCTGCGTAGTTCATTCCTGCGCAGTCTGTTCCTGCGCAATCCACCCCTGCACAATCCACTCCTGCGCACTTGGCCCATGCGCCATCTGCCCCTGTGCCCTGTGCCCCTGCGCACTTGGCAACCTGCGCAGCTGACACCTGCACAATCCAACCCCCTGACCCCTTGCGCAATCTATTGGCTCTTGGAGTTTTGGTTTTATTTCTCTAAGCTTGGCTCTTCTATAGCATGGTATGACAAGGAACTAGCATAACATGACAGTGACCCGTAGTGGTGCACTCCTAACATGACCAACCCGATATGATAGTGGCCCATCGTGGCGCACTCCTGACAAGTACCCTGACATGATTTATCTTGATGCTGTTGCGACGGCTAACTTGACTAGTATAATCGACTTGACACCATGGGTGTTCCTGCTTGCTTGCTTGTGCAATCCACTTGTCTTATCTTGCATCATGTCTAGGACGTGACTCCCTAGTTCCCACGGTCAGGGATTCATACTGAACATGGATTAGGCTAATGACTAGATCTAACTATAGTTCATGGAGAATTTCCAGTCACAGGCAATCTTGTTATCTGGGCGCTCTTAATTGGACTTGTAGCTTGCCGACGAGTAGAGCACATTTCCAGTACACTGTCATGTGTTGCACCCTCTAAGTCACCTAAGGGTACATCATCTCCGGGGCGATGTACCCAACCATACTCTTAATCCGCGGAAGGATAACTGAATGGTCTGCAGGGCTTAGGACTGGGAAATTCTCGTTGCATCTTGTTAGTAATTAAGGCTTGTGATAACCCTAGTTAGTTAAGTAGTAAGTCGTAGTAATTGCTTGGCCGCTTGTGAATGGATGGAGTCCAGCCTTGTCTAAGTCTTGTCTAGTCCTGGTACCTGGCAACTCTTGTACATGCTTGTTTTACTTATCTCTACAATAAATGGGTAGAGACTGAGTGCTGTTCAGGCGAATGGTTACAACCTCGGTCCTTGTCTGGTTTAAGGGTTGTAACCTGGCTCCCAGAATGGTCCCACGTCACTAGTCGTTTATTGCCCTGTTGCACTCTTTATTTACTTGTACTTTTCTTTTATTTTCTTATGTTCTGATATGCTGGCTTTTGTTCTTATTTTGTGGCCTCCTTTGTGGCACTTGCTCTTTCTGGGGTTTGACCCAGCTGGTTTTGTGTGGCCAGATTTTAGAGCAGCACCTGAGGATCTACCGAACCTCCAGCCCGATGGTGGCGACTAGAAGGAACCCGGGCTACGAGTGGGTTTTCTATTTTGTTTCGCTCACTCTATTGTAAAATTATTCTTTTGAGGCGTTTAGCCGACGAGCACCTGTTAGCTCGATGCACTTTACTTACTGTCTGCCTATAGGCTGTAAACATGATTAACAAATCCTAGGGTTGATCATGTATGACTTAACTCTTGCTAGTCCTTGTATTTTGTACGACTAGCTTCATGATCAGCTGATATGTAATATTTGGGTCACCTTTTATTGTATATTTGGTGATCAAACATCTTGTGATTATATTATTTGCTTGAGATTGAGACAGTAGGCTTGACCTTAAGAGACTGTTGGCTTATAGTAAACCCTCATATCTAGACAGCCGTGACCGTATAGTTGAGATGTATTCTATTTCAATATACGTAGCTGGCTATGTACGCCCCCGCTCTCCAGTATTCTAGTTCTGGGGCGTGACATGGTTTAAGTGGTGGCCCATGCAGGTCTTGTCAATCAAGAAATGTGAGGGTTCACCGAATAGATGTCTCAATCAGTATTCGCCCTTGATCTCCGCCCGTATTTTCAAATCCCTGAAATTCTTGCCCTGATTACATGCTTGTATCGTTGATCTGTCCTGGTCCTTCCTTATTGTTTCCTTGTGTCGTCTTCTTTAGCGGCACTGTACCTGACCCTGCCGATCAGCAAGGAGGAGCACCTTCCGTGGACCAGCAACAACCAGGAGATTAAGTCCAGCATTCCGGAGTAGCTTCCAGAGTCGTGCCTTCTGACGGAGAACCGCCAGTTCAGCCTGCCGAGCCTGATGATGGCACTTTGGTAGGACTCGTCAGGACCTTGGTAGCTTCCCAGGATCGTCGAGGAGACGCCTTGCACCAGACTGTAGCAGATGCTTTGACCAGAGGCGGTCATCCAGGGAACAGCGCGGCCAACAGCTTCAAGCGCCTGAACCCTCCATTCTTCGACGGCAGCGAGGATGCGATTGCCGCGGACACTCGGCTTCAGGATACCGAGGTGGTTCTGGAAGCAGCTAGGACACCTGAGAATGAGAAGGTGTCGGTGGTACGTCTGCAGTTGCTGGACTTAGCTCGCAGTTGGTGGGCGACTCAGGCCATGGGATTAGTGGCACCCATTGCTTGGGCGGTATTTAGAGAGAGATTCCAGATGAAGTATTTCGATGCTGTGGCTCGGTACGACCTGCAGACCATATTTACCAACCTGAAGCAAGGAGGCAGAACAGTCGACAGTTATGCATCTGAGTTTTCTAGGCTCAGTAGGTTTGCCTCCACCTTGGTGGCGACCGAGTTTGATAGGGCACAGTGGTTCCAGCAGGGACTACATTTGGAGATCTTGTTGGCAGTCGAGCAGTTCGAGCACCAGACGTTCGATGCAGTATTGAGGGCAGCTAGGAGGCATGAGTACACCTCCCAGCGGATTGTGGATAGGACCGGAGGCAGGAAGCGGTCCCACAGTCAGATGCACCAATCATCAGCTCCAGCCCCAGCAGCTAGAAGTTTGACCATTGGAACTTCGAGGCGGGCAGCCTCAGTAACGTCGGTTCAGCATTCAACCCCGACGTACCCGCAGCAGCAGAAGCAGAAGCAGACTTCCGTAATAGGATGTTCACATTGTGGGAAGCTAGGCCATGTAGTGGCAGATTGTCGTAGGGCGCAAGGATTGTGCCTAGCTTGTGGAGCGGCAGATCACAAGATATGAGCCTGCCCGAATAGGGGTAGTTCTTCCTCTTCCAACCTAACCAGTCCATCGGTTAGGGGACCAGCACCCATGCAGCAGCAGCAGTACCCGAGGCCATTGTTACCTCAGGCCCAGGCATTTCATCAGCAGAACCAGCAGCAGTATACCCAAGCCCAAGTGCAGAGCAGGCAGAGAGGTTTCCAGCAGAGGGGACCCGCAACTAGAGGTCAGGTGATGATGATGGCTATGGAAGAAGAAGTTGCACCAGGTGAGGTAGTGGCAGGTACTATTCTCGTCAACTCCTTTCCAGCATTGGTATTATTTGATTCTGGTGTATCGCATTCATTCATGTCTGCACGATTCGCGACACGGATAGGGTTGGAGCCCGAGACATTATCAGTGAGGCTCAATATACTTACTGGTAATGGTCTTGTTGGAGTAGATCGAGTGTTTTCCTCGTGTCGGATCGTAGTTAGCGGTAGAGAGTTCCCCGTTAGATTTATAGAATTCCCTATGGCAGACTACGATGTAGTCTTAGGCATAGATTGGTTGAGGAACCAGTATGCTAGGATAGACTGCCATGTTGGCAGAGTTGTTTTCAGCATTCCAGGAGAGCCAGAGTTTTCCTTTTCCAGAGGTGCGATGGAGCCATCTTCACCAGTATTGCGGATGGCAGTAGCAGCAGTGCAGTTACCCAGGATAGTTGAAGAATTTCCAGATGTCTTCCCAGAGGAGCTTCCAGGGATGCCGCCAAAGCGGGAGATCGAGTTCACTATAGACTTAATCCCCGGGACAGCACCAGTATCAGAGCAAGTCTACAGAATGGCGCCTTCAGAGTTGGAGATTTTGTACAAGATGATTGAAGAACTCAGGACCAAGGGATTCATTCGTGCAAGTAGATCGCCTTGGGGAGCCCCGATGCTTCTTGTAAAAAAAAGGATGGTACATCCAGGTTATGTGTAGATTATCGTACCTTGAACTCAGTGACAATCAAGAACAGATATCCGCTTCTGAGGATAGATGACTTGTTTGATCAACTCAAAGGGGCTTCAGTGTTCTCGAAGATAGACTTGCGGTCAGGATACCACCAGATCAGAGTCAGAGAGCAGGACATCCCGAAGATAGCTTTTAGATCGAGGTATGGACATTGGGAGTTCCTTGTTATGCCTTTTGGAGCAACCAATGCGCCGACAGTATTCATGGACCTCATGAATCGCATTTTCATGCGTTACTTGGATCAGTTCGTGATCGTGTTCCTAGATGATATCCTGGTCTACAGCAAGAGTGAAGCAGAGCACGAGCATCATCTCAGAATCGTCCTTCAGACGCTTAGGGAGCATCAGTTTTATGCCAAGTTCAGTAAATGTGAGTTCTGGCTCGATCGCATTTCGTACTTGGGTCACATCATTACTCGAGGAGGAGTGGAAGTAGATCCCCAGAAGATTGTGGCTATCGAGTCATGGCCAGTACCCAACTCAGTAGCAGAAGTTCGTAGCTTCTTTGGATTAGCCGGCTACTACCAACGATTTGTTTCAGATTTTACAAGGATTTCAGCGCCGATGACCCAGTTGACCCGCAAGGATGTGCAGTTTGCTTGGACAGCGGAGTGTCAGGAATCATTCAAGAAGTTGAAGCGAGGTTTGATAACGGCTTCCATTCTTACACTTCCAGATGGGACTGGAGGATTCACAGTTTATTGCGATGCTTCAGGCAGAGGATTGGGATGTGTCTTGATGCAGCATGGGAAGGTGATATCTTATGCATCATGCCAACTTCGTGACCATGAGAAGAGTTACCCGACCCACGACTTGGAGCTGGCCGCAGTAGTGTTTGCACTTAAATTATGGAGGCATACGGAGATAGAGTGGAGATATTTACTGATCACAAGAGCCTGAAGTATGTTTTCACCCAGAAGGACCTTAATATGCGACAGAGAAGATGGCTTGAGCTATTGGTGGACTACGATGTGGATTTACAGTATCACCAAGGGAAGGCCAACGTTGTAGCAGATGTGTTGAGCCGGAGAGCCGGAGTTTATTTCCTAACAGCGCAACCAGAGTTATTGGCAGATTTTTAGAAGATGGGAATTGAAGTGGTTCTTCCTTCCAGTGTGGCATTGATGGCCAGTCTACAGGTTCAGTCCAGCATAGTTGAGAGGATCCGGATGGTGCAGTCTACAGATTCCAAGCTTCAGCGGCTCAGACCAGAGTGTGAGACAGGAAGAAGGCCAGAGTTGTGCATTCATAAAGATGGTACACTTCGATACGGCTCTCGTCTTTGTGTACCCAGTGGAGATATCAGACAGAAAGTCATGGCAGAAGCTCACAGTTCGTAGTATACTATTTATCCCGTTGGAACGAAGATGTATCGTGATATCCGTCAGCACTTCTGGTGTAATGGCATGAAGAGGGAGATAGTCCAGTTTGTCTCTCGGTATTTGGTTTGCCAGCAGGTTAAAGCTGAACATCAGAGGCCCGCTTGACTTCTTCAGCCCTTGCCGATTCCAGAACGGAAGTGGGAGCATGTGACCATGGATTTTGTGACTGGATTGCCCAGATCCCCAGCTGGTCGAGATGCTATTTGGGTTATAGTTGACAGGCTAACGAAGGTTGCTCATTTTCTTCCATTCAGAGTTGGGCAGTCTACGGCTCAGCTAGCAGAGATGTACCTCAGGCAGATTGTCAGGCTTCACGGTGTGCCCGTCAGTATGACCTCGGACCGAGATTCAAGGTTTACGTCGCACTTTTAGCGTAGCTTACAAGAGAGTTTGGGAACTCGTCTCCAGTTCAGTTTAGCATATCATCCGCAGACAGATGGCCAGTCAGAGCGCACAATCCAGACTCTTGAAGACATGCTGAGATCATGTATGCTCGATTTTGGTGGTTCGTGGGAAGATCACCTGCATCTCGTGGAATTTTCGTACAATAATAGCTTCCAGGCCAGCATTCAGATGGCACCATTCGAGGCTCTGTATGGTAGAAAGTGCAGATCCCCGCTAGCATGGGATGAAGTCGGAGAGAGGCAGATGCTTGGTCCAGAGATGATTGTCCAGATAGTTGAAGTGGTCAGAAGGATCAGAGATCGTCTTCGAGTTGCCCAAGATCGCCAGCGGCATTGGGCTGATGCTCATCGACGTCCCTTGGAGTTTGCTATCGGCGACCATGTATTCCTTAGGATCTCGCCTAACCGCGGCGTCATACACTTTGGCATGCGGGAAAAGCTTAGTCCTAGGTATATAGGGTCGTTCGATATCCTGGAACGAGTAAGAGATGTATCCTATCGTCTTGCTCTTCTGCCGTCGCTAAGTGAGGTACATGATGTATTCCATGTGTCCCAATTACGACGGTACATCCCGGACCCGAGCCACATCTTAGACCATTCGGAACTGGTTGTTGGTACCAACCTTTCGTTTGAGGAGAGGCCCGTATCTATATTGGACCGGAGAGAGAAGATACTCAAGAACAAGACTATTGGTTTAGTCCGTGTTGCTTGGGGTCATCACTCTCTAGGTGAGTCAACGTGTGAGCATGAGGATGATATCCGATCGCGATATCCCTACCTGTTTGACTCGTAAGGTATAATGTCTTCCTTATGCCTTATGCCTTCCTTCCTTGCTTGCATGCGTGATTGTTTGATTGACTGCTTAGTATAGCTTGCATGTGAATAATATAGCTTGTCCTTGTCTCTCTAGCCTCTTAATTAAATTCCTAGGACGGAATTCTTTTAAGGTGGGTAGAGTTGTAACACCCATATCTCTGAATACGTATTTTGTCAAGCTTGCATGTATTTCAGACCTGTATTTATTTTCTCGGATTTTGGCATGTACTTGTAATTAGCTTGACTTGCAGATGTTGGTTCTCGTGATTGGGTTTTACCTGGCTTGGTTTATTTTGTGGAGGAGAATTGGTTTGATTTGGTTTGGTTTGGTTTAACATGCATTGGAACACCTTAGCCTATGTTCAACCCTCATTCCACCACAACTCACCCTCATTAAAACTCCACCTACTTTTCTCTCTCCTCTTTATTCTCTCATTTATTTCTCCATCTTCTTCTTCTTCCTTCCTCTACACAACACTCACCCATAGGCAAGTGCACCTTGCCACCACATGAGAACCACTTTTTATTTGTCTATTAGCTAGATTAGGCCATGGAGATTAACATTAGTGCTTGACATTTTATGATTTGGAGTCTCCATTGTTCTAGATCTAGGTTTTCACTAATTTCGGATTTACATGGTTTTGATCTATTTTGGTTGGATTTTTGTGGGTTTTGATGCTTCCATGTGGAAGAGAATTCAATTTTACTCAAGTTAGACCTTTAAAAATCTAGATTTGGCTTTAATTTAACAAAAATATGAAGAATTGAAGTTTTGGAGTTCTTGGAGTTCTTCTCGGGTTGGAGGAGCAGACCTCTCGGCCTGCGCTCTTTAGCGCAAGGCCGATTGTGCAGCTCACCCTTTGGTGAACTGCACATCCCCTCGGCCAGCGCATTGCGCTGAGCTGAACTGCGCTGGTGCTTCTTAGCCCAGTGTTCCCTTCCCCTTGTGCGCTTGATCCATGCGCAGTCTGTTCCTGCGCAATCCACCCCTGCGTAGTTCATTCCTGCGTAGTCTGTTCCTGCGCAATCCACCCCTGCGCAATCCACTCCTGCGCACTTGGCCCAAGCGCCATCTGCCCCTGCGCCCTGTGCCCCTGCGCACTTGGCAACCTGCGCAGCTGACACCTGCGCAATCTAACCCCCTGACCCCTTGCGCAATCCATTGGCTCTTGGAGTTTTGGTTTTATTTCTCTAAGCTTGGCTCTTCTATAGCCCTGTATATTGATATTTTATTAGATATTTTACGCCCATTTTATATCCTTACGCCTTTTGTCATGAACTTGATTTTACTTAATATGTTTGGAATGACTATTGTACATGACATGGTATGACAAGGAACTAGCATAACACGACAGTAACCCGTAGTGGTGCACTCCTAACATGACCAACCTGATATGATAGTGGCCCGTCGTGGCGCACTCCTGACAAGTACCCTGACATGATTTATCTTGATGCTGTTGCGACGGCTAACTTGACTAGTATAATCGACTTGACACCATGGGTGTTCCTGCTTGCTTGCTTGTGCAATCCACTTGTCTTGTCTTGCATCATGTCTAGGACGTGACTTCCTGGTTCCCACGGTCAGGGATTCATACTGGACATGGATTAGGCTAATAACTAGATCTAACTATAGTTCATGGAGAATTTTTAGTCACAGGCAATCTTGTTATCTGGGCGCTCTTAATTGGACTTGTAGTTTGCCGACGAGTAGAGCACATTTCCAGCACACTGTCATGTGTTGCACCCTCTAAATCACCTAAGGGTACATCGTCTCTGGGGCGATGTACCCAACCATACTCTCAACCCGCGAAAGGATAACTGGATGGTCTGCAGGGCTTGGGACTGGGAAATTCTTATTACATCTTGTTAGAAATTAAGGCTTGTGATAACCCTAGTTAGTTAAGTAGTAAGCCGTAGTAATTGCTTGGCCGCTTGTGAATGGATGGAGTCCAGCCTTGTATAAATCTTATCTAGTCCTGGTACCTGGCAACTCTTGTACATGCTTGTTTTACTTATCTCTACAATAAATGGGTAGAGACTGAGTGCTGTTCAGGCGAATGGTTACAACCTCGGTCCTTGTCTGGTTTAAGGGTTGTAACCTGGCTCCCAGAATGGTCCCACGTCACTAGTCGTTTATTGCCCTGTTGCACTCTTTATTTACTTGTACTTTTCTTTTATTTTCTTATGTTCTGATATGCTGGCTTTTGTTCTTATTTTGTGGCCTCCTTTGTGGCACTTGCTCTTTCTGGGGTTTGACCCAGCTGGTTTTGTGTGGCCAGATTTCAGAGCAGCACCCGAGGATCTACCGAACCTCCAGCCCGATGGTGGCGACTAGAAGGAACCCGGGCTACGAGTGGGTTTTCTATTTTGTTTCGCTCACTCTATTGTAAAATTATTCTTTTGAGGCGTTTAGCCGACGAGCACCTGTTATCTCGATGCACTTTACTTACTGTCTGCCTACGGGCTGTAAACATGATTAACAAATCCTAGGATTGATCATGTATGACTTAACTCTTGCTAGTCCTTGCATTTTGTACGACTAGCTTCATGATCAGCTGATATGTAATATTTGGGACACCTTTTATTGTATATTTGGTGATCAAACATCTTGTGATTATATTATTTGCTTGAGATTGAGACAGTAGGCTAGACCTTAAGAGACTGTTGGCTTGTAGTAAACCCTCATATCTAGACAGCCGTGACCGTATAGTTGAGATGTATTCTATTTCAATATACGTAGCTGGCTATGTACGCCCCCGCTCTCCAGTATTCTGGTTCTGGGGCGTGACATTTACTATTTCCATCATTTACCATGTTTATTATCTTGTGTTTCTTCACTGTTTGTTATTTATGCATTGATTGCGGGGGGTTTTTTACTCTTTTGCAATTATTTTGCTAAGTGACAACGGGGGAGAAAAATAAAGATCTAACATTCTTTTGAGAAAATGTAGGACATGAACAATTTTTTTGATTTTATTTCAAGCTTAAATGTTATATCATTCATAGTTTGTCAATTATCAAAATGGGGGAGATTGTGGGCCCATTGGTCATATGGTCAACTTGATTTTAATAATTGATCACTCTGTCTGGATATATGAAGCTAGTCAGGATGTATCGGACTCTTGGACATGAACAAGAACAACTGTATACCCAGTTCAAGACCGAAGCTATGTTTGCCTGTTCGAGTCTGTATTTACTTTGAGCAATATAATTTTCATTTTATTAAGTCTAGGAATACATTGTACACCGAGTCCTACTGGCAAATAGGCTATTCCAAAATGTTTTCAAAATACTTTTAAAATATCCTTTGTTTTGAAAAATATTCATTTAAACAAAAGCTTCAAAAATGTTTTCAAAAAGGTTTTCAAAAATCTCCAAAAACTAATTTTTAAAACCTAACCTAACCCTGACAGAACTCGGCCAGAGTTCGGTTGGTGGCCGTTTGATTTTTGAATTCTCTGGAACTTGGTCCTCCTGCAGTTGCGGATTTGACCAAAATTTTCTCAAAGAGTTCTGTCCGAATTCTGCCCGAATTCTGCCAGAATTCTGTCTTTGGAATTCCTATAAATAGAGAAGGATTTCGATCTTTTCAACTCACTCATTCACTTTCAATCTTCTCTCTATCTAAAGCTTTCAGTCTTCCAAAGAGTTTTTCTTGAGCATTAAATTTCAGATCCCAAGCCAATTACAATCCTCTAGTCGATTTGCCTGTGCGGTACGGTCTAGAAGTTTCTGAGAGATTGTAATCAGAAGGCTTGATTGAAGAATACCTCTTCACATTTGAAGTTGAACGAGTTCTTCGTATAAAAGCTCGCATTGTAGAAGTTGCAAGGACTTCGTAAGAAAACTTGCGGTTTTGCCAATAGTGGATTCAACTGGTAGCAAGAGTTCTACCGACTGGATTAGTCCTCAACAGAGAAAAACCAGTATACATCGCTGTCTTTGCGTTTGCATTCTTATCTCTGCCTTTACTTTACTTAGTTGTGATTTTTATTCTGTGATCTTGCTGCTAACATTTTTTAATTAGCAATATTCCGCTGCCTACTCTATTCACCCCCCCTCTAGAGTATTGTGCTTTACGATTTCGTTCCTACACATTCTTCTCCAACCCATAGATTATTCATTGTAAATCCTTTTCCACTCTAGTTTCTTGCATTAGAGCCTAATACTCTCATATTTTCTGATTTTGGTGTTCAATCCCAGCTTTGGGATAATTTGGAAGCATTTGGTTAGAAAGGAAGAATCCCCCATTTGGAGCTTTTCCATACTTTTTGCACCAATAGGTAAAACTCCCCAAATTGATTTAAATTTCTGTTTTCTTTGCATTTAGGGCTAGATCTAGGAGTCCCCTAGCTGTCCCCGATATTTGGGTGGATTTCGTGTCCGTTTGGTGTCCGTATCGGACACGTGTCTATGTGTATTGCTAGGTGTTTGATGAAATACTTGAGTGAAATAAATATTGTTAATTTCAAAAACAAATTGAATGGAAAATTAGGTCTTTAATTGTAGATCACGAATCTATCATACTGAGCACGTTTTAGAGTCGTATCTGTTTCCAAATTGGACACGAATATGTTGCACGATACTGTCGTCGAGTGCCCTGCTGCTCGACACTGATTGCGGACACGACATGCAATAGTTTGACACGAAACTTCGTGGACACGTGGCCCTAGTGTCTGACATCACCCCCATAAAATTCCATACGACCTCGATGTGTGTGCACAAAAAAACATGCGCGTACTGATTTTACACGCACTGTACACGCAGAAAATTTCCTCACTGATACGCACGTGTAACTCCTGACACAACTCACTTGGACACGATACAGACACATGTACACGTACCCATAGTCCCCCTCTACCCCTAGACACGAGTACGACGTGTCACGTATCGTGTGTCATGCGCACGACTCGATGACACGCCCGCACGAGACTGTACAGAGCAGTCGTGTCTGTGTGTGTGTTCTCTCTGTATGGACACTTCGTGTCCAGTTTCTTGGACACGAACACTCCTCCTAGACACGTGTGCACCCATTCGACACCTGTGCACCACGTAATCTACGGGCAAAGCACACGCACCACGTATCATTGACCCACTCATGCTCGCGAATGGGTACTAACCACCCAGGATTTCTGTAACAAGTGAATCCCAACAAATCCTACATGGTGGCTCATCCGCAGCCCAGAGAGCAGTTGTAGCAGATTCATTCCCAAGATCACTCGCAGCGCTCCTACGCCTAACAGATTATTAGCGTAACATCCCTACGCGCAGTAGTGGATCATTCCACTAATCGACTATAAATAAAATGACCATTCCTTCTTTTAGACAGTGCATCACCCACACTTCAGAGAGCCGAATTATTGTCCACCTTACAAATAAAACAGAAAGACTTGCAATTTTCTTTCGATCATCTTCGAATCGTCAACGGAGTAGAAGAAGTTAAAGCTCCATCATCACAAAGTTTCTAGATAAAAATAAAAGTGTACTCGAAGGATTCCATCGAATCTGAAGTCGTACTCTGTTCTGTTTATTAATTTATAAATTTTATTTTACACTTTTTAATGGCAAAAGGCTGGCGACTTTGCTAGGGACTTCCTTCTCTTTGAATCAGAAGGCGATGACACAATTCGGCGATAACAAGCTCAGATTTTCGTAAAAGATGCTGGTCATGTACTTCGACTAGCAAGCCTATAAAGAATTTTTCTCTGAAAGCAGCGTGAGTCCTTCGAAGTGACTGTCAAAGTCAAAGAAGACTTGCCGAGTCTAGGTGACCAAAGGCACTGTATTGTGTACTGACGCCAAGGAGGTTGTGCCCGAAGCACAGCAGACCTAAGGCGTACAATCTACGCCTGTGAAGTTTGTCCTTGCTGTTGATACAAGGCTACTCCACCAACAGCGTATAGGACTGGGGAGCAAGATAATGCTTCTAATTCCCAAACCGCCCACTCTCAGTCTAAGGTATGGAAGAAGAAAAATGGAGGCACATCTACCCGCTCGCATAGGGGGACGACTGCGTCCAAGAAGGTTTCTGTCATTGACAGGATCTGTAACACCCAATTTCTAAAATGAGGATAATTTTGAAATTTGTATTTAATTAATTTAATTATGGTATTTAAATAATAATATGATTTTTAGTGATTTTTAATCATTTTAAAACTATTAAATATCATGACTTATGATTTTGATGTGCGGCTAGTGAAACCGTAGAGACTGTCTGCCCTAGAGCCTAGCCATGTCATTAGGATGATCTAATTATCATTTTTAGCCTAGGGATAATTTGGTCATTTTGACTTATTTGAATTATTTGATGATTTATTGAATTGGTGAATTCCTAGTTTGGGCTTTGACTAGTTTGAGACTTGTAGACTAGCCTAGAACCTAACCCTAGCTATGGTAACCCTATCCTAACTTGAGTTAGCCCATTTTAGTCATTAGAGGTTGGTTTTAGAATGAGGGGATTTGGTTTAGTGAAATTAAGTCATGACTTATGGTTTAATGCAATGACTTGTGATTTAATGACTTGTGAATTGAACCATAGGCCCGTGACTTAAGCCCAAACCCCAACAAGCCCACCCATGGCAGCCAACCTAGGATTTTATACCCCTATTTAATGCCTCTTCCATTTGTTCTTGCCTCTTTTATTAAATTCTCCAAGTTTTGAAGAAAGAGGTTTGTCCATTCTGTTGGCCCATTGGTCATATGGTCAACCTAATTTTAATAATTAATCAAACTCTGTCTGGATATATGAAGCTAGTCCGGATGTATCGGACTCTTGGACATGAATAAGAACAGCTATCTACACAGTTCAAGACCGAAGCTATGTTTGCCTGTTCGAGTCTGTATTTCCTTTGAGCAATGTATTTTTCATTTTATTGAGTCTAGGAATACATTGTACACCGAGTCGTACTGGCAAATAGGCTATTCCAAAATGTTTTCAAAATACTTTTAAAATATCCTTTGTTTTGAAAAACATTCATTTAAACAAAAGCTTCAAAAAGGTTTTCAAAAATCTCCAAAAACTAATTTTTAAAACCTAACCTAACCCTGACAGAACTCGGCCAGAGTTCGGTTGGTGGCCGTTTGATTTTTGAATTCTCTGGAACTTGGTCCTCCTGCAGTTGCGGATTTGACCGAGATTTTCTCAAAGAGTTCTGTCCGAATTCTGCCCGAATTCTGCCAGAATTCTGTCTTTGGAATTACTATAAATAGAGAAGGATTTCGATCTTTTCAACTCACTCATTCACATTCAATCTTCTCTCTATCTAAAGCTTTCAGTCTTCCAAAGAGTTTTTCTTGAGCTTTAAATTTTAGATCCCAAGCCAATTACAATCCTCTAGTCGATTTGCTAGTGCGGTGCGGTCTAGAAGTTTCTGAGAGATTGTAATCAGAAGGCTTGATTGAAGAATACCTCTTCACATTTGAAGTTGGACGAGTTCTTCGTATCAAAGCTCGCGTTGTAGAAGTTGCAAGGACTTCGTAAGAAAACTTGCGGTTTTGCCAATAGTGGATTCAACTGGTAGCAAAAGTTCTACCGACTGGATTAGTCCTCAACAGAGGAAAACCAGTATACATCGTTGTCTTTCCGTTTGCAATCTTATCTCTGCCTTTACTTTACTTAGTTGTGATTTTTATTCTGTGATCTTGCTGCTAACATTTTTTAATTAGCAATATTCTACTGCCTACTCTATTCACCCCCCTCTAGAGTATTGTGCTTTACGATTTCGTTCCAACAATTGGTATCAGAGCGGGTGTTACAGGTAAAGCAAAGGTAACAGTACAATTATTTATTCATTTTAATTAACTATTATATAGATCACAGCACAACACATGGCAACTTTGAAATTCACAAGTGAAGGCCAGGCCACAAATAGACCTCCACGGTTTGATTGTACGAACTATACCTATTGGAAAACACGGATGAGTTTCTTCTTGAAATCTCTTGACTTTGATTTATGGCCTATTGTTATTGATGGCTATCAAAAGCCATCTCGTATAAATGTTGATGGAGTTTTAGTTGAAAAATCCCATAGCAGATATACAAAGGAGGAAAAGAAAAAGGCCAGTCTTGACGCACGTGTTATTAACGCTCTATTTTGTGCTTTAGACAGAACTGAATTTAACAGGGTGTCTATCTGCACAACGGCTAATAAAGTGTGGAAGCTACTCGAAGTCACACATGAGAAGTCAAAGAATCTAAAGTCAGCAGACTTACTCAAGAGTATGAGGTGTTCAAGATGAAGCCCAACGAAACAGTTACTCAGATGTTCGAAAGGTTCTTGGATATTGTAAATCCTTTATCCTCCCTAGGCAAAGAGTACAGTAACCATGAAAAGATTCGCAAACTCCTGCGAGCACTTACCAAGAACTGGATTCTAAAGGCTACTGCAATTATTGAAGGGAACGACCTCACAACTATGTCCCTCGAAGTACTCATGGGTAAGCTACTCACTTATGAACTGGAGCTACAAGATTTTGAAGAGCCTGCACCAAAGGAGAAGATGATCGCTTTCAAGGCTCAGCACAGAAAAGCTACTGAAGGTGACTCAGACAGCAGTGAATCTGATGCTGAAGATCAAGCACTCCTAGCAAGGAAATTCAAGAGATTCATGAAACATGAGAAGAGAGCCAAAGAAAACAACATCAAAAACTGGTATCAAGATGATGCTGTCTGCTATGGCTACAAGAAGAAGGGACACATAAAGAAAGATTGTCCTACAAACTCATCATCAAGCAAGAAGAGCAACAGATATGAAAAAGAAACCTGAAAAGATCAACATCATAGAAGTATGCCAACACCAGCATATGGCATGAAAGTGAAGCCAGCGACTCAGAAGACGAACAATCAGAAGACGCTACAAACGTATGCATTATGGCATCCGATCATGTGGAACACCTTTCACATGCTAGAAGCAAATGGATCCTCGACAGCGATTGTTCACGACATATGACCGGTGACGCTACATTATTTGCAACACTGTCGAAGAAAAAGAAGGAATGCTATGTCTCCTTCGGTAATAACTTGAAAGGGTATATTATTGGTATCGGTGATGTTGGTAAGTCTCCCTATCCTATTATTAAAGATGTCTGTCTGGTTACCGAGTTGAAACATAATCTACTCAGAATAAGTCATTTGGCTGATCATGGTTATGGCATCAACTTTGGGAAAGACAAATATACTATAGTTGATAGCTCAACTGGTAGTACTATCTTTGAAGGTATCAGGGAAGACAACATATATGTTTTCTATTTGTTAGAAGAAACTAACATTTCAGGTAGATGCTTAATGGCTAAAAGCGATGAGAGTCATCTGTGGCATATGAGACTCGGTCACGCAAATATGGACACAATATCAAGATTATCCACAAAGAAGCTAGTACGCGGTTTACCGGACATTACATTCAAGAAGGATTCGATATGCAGTCAATGTGAAAAGAACAAAGCTACCAGATCCACATTCAAATCAGTAAACGCAGAATGTACTACTAGACCTCTACAATTGGTTCATATGGACTTATTTGGTCCTAGTAGAGTTGCTAGCCTCGGAGGTAAACTTTATGCTTTTGTAATTGTAGATGATTTTTCTAGATACATGTGGGTATACCTCTTGACACGCAAGAATGATGCATTATCCGAATTTATCGTCTTTTGCAAGAAAGTACAGAATGAAAAAGGTTACAAGATCACTCGCATAAGAAGCGATCATGGTGGCGAATTTGAGAATGCAGAGTTTGAGCAATTTTGTGACACATACAGTTTTTTACACGAGTTCTCCTGCCCTAGGACTCCACAACAAAATGGAGTTGTGGAACGTAAGAACAGAACTCTATCCGAAATGGCCAGAGTAATGTTAAACCAGTTTAGTCTACCTAAATATTTCTGGGTTGAAGCTGTCAATACAGCTTGTTTTGTTCTCAATAGAGTTCTAATTCGACCCAAATCGAAGAAGACTCCATTTAAGTTATGGTTTGATAGAATTCCATCAGTTTCTTATTTTAGGATATTTGGTTGTAAATATTTTTTTCTTAATACAAAAGACAATTTGGGAAAGTTTGACGAAAAGGCCGATGAAGGTATATTTTTAGGTTATGCGACAAAGAGCAAAGGATACAGAGTCTTCAACAAACGAACCATGATCATCGAAGAGTCAATCAACGTCACCTTTGATGAATTGAATCAAATGACTATCGATGACAATGACGAAGATCCAACTGTACCAAGCTCTACAACAGCTGATTCTCAACCAAGCACGACACTGGTTGATCCTCCTAGAGAAGATCCAGGAACCAGCTACCTTCAGAGTCTGCCAAAAAGATTAAAATTTACGGCTGATCATCCAAAGGATTTGATAATTGGTGACATTACCAAAGGTGTAAGTACTCGTACATCCAGTAGAGATATTGTTTCTAGTGTTGCTTTTATTTCACAGCTAGAACCCAAAACTATTGATGAAGCATGTAGTGATAGTTTTTGGATAGATGCTATGCAAGAGGAATTAAACCAATTTGAACGGAATCAAGTTTGGGAACTTGTTCCCAAGCCTATTGATCGTCCGGTAATTAGCACCCGTTGGGTATTCCGAAATAAACTGAATGAGAATGGTTTAGTGACTCGTAATAAGGCTCGACTCATAGCTCAAGGATACAATCAAGAAGAAGGTATCGACTACGATGAGACTTATGCCCCAGTTGCAAGATTAGAATCCATTCGCATGTTATGTGCATTTGCATATTTTCATAATTTCAAACTATTTTAAATGGATGTCAGAGTACATTTTTAAATGGTTTTTTTAAATAAGAAGTTTTGGTAATACAACCTTCAGGTTTCACAGATTTTAAAAATCCTGATCATGTTTTCAAGTTGAAGAAAGCTTTGTACGGTTTGAAACAAGCCCCTCGTGCTTGGTATGATCGTCTAAGCTCTTTCCTACTTGACAACAGTTTTTCAAAAGACAAGGTTGACACTACACTTTTTATTAAGTCCTTTAAAGGTAAGCTTCTTTTAATACAAGTCTATGTAGATGATATCATATTTGGATCTACTGATGAATCTCTGTGTCAAGAATTTTCTAAGTGTATGCAGAATGAGTTTGAGATGAGCATGATGGGAGAGCTGAAATTCTTTTTCGGACTGCAAATCAAACAAACTGACAATGGGACGTTCATAAATCAAGCCAAGTATTCAAAAGATTTGCTAAAGAAGTTCGATTTAGACAATGTCAAACCTATTGGCACTCCGATGGCAACTTCAACAAAGCTTGATATTGATGAACAAGGCAAGCCGGTCGACACACGTAAGTATCGAGGTATGATCGATAGTTTACTTTACTTAACTGTTAGTCGTCCAGATATAATGTTTAGTGTTTGCCTGTGTGCACGTTTTTAAGCTAATCCAAAGGAATCACACTTGTGCGCAGTTAAGCGTATCTTTTGATACCTTAAGGGCACTTCTTCTGTTGGCTTGTGGTATCCCAAAACTAAGTCCTTTGACCTTACTGGTTATTCGGATGCAGATTTTGCCAGATGCAAAGTTGATAGAAAAAGTACCAGTGGCACATGTCATTTCTTAGGCAAAGCTTTAGTCTCATGGTTTAGTAAAAAGCAAAATTCTGTAGCTCTATCAACAACAGAGGCTGAGTATATCGCCGCAGGACGTTGTTGTGCTCAGATTTTGTGGATGAAACAAACCTTGGAAGACTATGATTTATTTTATACACACATTCCCATTTTCTGTGATAACACGAGCACTATTAATTTGACTAAGAATCCTGTATGTCATTCTCGTAATAAACATATCGAGATTAGACATCATTTTCTTAGAGATCATCATCAAAATGGAGATATTGACCATGTATACATAGATACTGAGAATCAATTAGCTGACATTTTCACAAAACCTCTAGCAGAAGATCGTTTCAATTATTTACGTCGAGAATTAGGAATTTTGGATGTCAATAATATTAATTAATTTTTTTATGATTTTATTTCAATATGCAAAAACTATGTTAGAGACAAGCCAATAAAGAGTCTGTCTGTCACCACAACTACGGTTGAAGCGAAGCGGTACTTAAGAGTTCCTCGGTGAACCTCCGCCAGCTGGGACAGTACTCCTATAGCTAATCTGAAACAGTCGCTGTGTAATAATATTTAATCTATAAAATAATATTAATTATGTTAATTAAAGGTTGAAATTACTAATCTTTGAATTAAATATTTGAAATGAGCCAATGAAAAATAAAGTATTTCAAACCAAACCCAGGCGAATTCGGCCAGACTTCGGACCGAATTCGGCCCGTGTTCGGTTGAGGGTGTCAGGTTATATATACCAGAACCCGAGAGCCTTTCTTCCTCATTGCTTCTAAACTACATCATAACCAGCAACAGCAGCCGTGAAGGAGCCCCGAACCCTAGTTCTTCACCACCCCCTATCTTCTAATCCAAGTGGTGAAATCAATCCAAACTTTGGATTCGTGCGGAGTTCGTCGTTCTCTTCGACATACTTTGATTTCGGGAGATATAACTCCATCCTTCTCCATTTTTCAATTAGTGCATATTTACTTCTATTTGCACAAATAGCACCTAAGGGATTCAACCCATTTAAGAGGAAGAAGACAACCAACCCAAGTGAGGAAGGTTCATCTTCGGATCCACCCACTAATTCCCTATTTTCGCCAGTCCAATCTAGCGACGGCGCTTTCGACGGGTTTTACTTTCAAACCCTAGACCAAGCCTTAGTGTGGTATGGAGACTTCTCCATGAGATCCATATGCACAGGCACACCCATCAAGTGGACTGTATTTCCTGATCGTCGCCATTTCTTTGAGGCATTAGGGTTACAGCATTTTGTTAAACTCTGTTTTCCCGTAGCAACTAATGCCATTAGACTATTTTACTGCAATATCATATTAAACACTTTTGATGTAAGCACACGTGTTGGAGGATTAGATATCAATTTCAATGATGTTCTCTTAGCGGAGATCCTTGGTATTCCCAAAGAAGGTGAACCGCTTGTTGACATCACTGAGTTTAATTTCCCCGAAGGCACGACACTTACCAGTTTCAAAGCTGAACTTTGTGCACCTGATAGAGTTCGCTCTGGAAAGTTCAAGGTAAACAACGTGAACTTGTTTAATTAGGAATTGCACCGTATCATTTATTCCACTCTCCTTCCGAAATCTACTTCGAAGGATGATGTCACGTCTCTTGAATTATCTGCTATGTATCACATTCTTAAGGGGATTCCATTTTCTACCCCTAAGACCATTATTCAGATGATGGGACGTTGTCGTACAAGAGATAGAAATCTCTTTTATGCGATGATTCTCCCACGCATCTTCTAACGTTTCGACATTGACTTATCTACTTGTGCTCAAGACCCTGAGCCCAAGGTTCTCAAGTTATCTCGTCGCAGTATGACTGCATCTGCTCCTCCTACTGCTCCTGCTACTGCTCCACCTCCTTCACTTCCTCAGCAGTATGCTATGACATTTGAGGGCATACACCAGCACCTTTCAGATTTGTACGTCTCCATGACGGACATGTCTCACGAACGTGAGTTTCGCGATGTCACCGATTATCAGGCGATTGCAAATTCCTTAGCTGATCTTCGTTTCACCCAGACTGGACATTCAGCCTGTTCCATCCCTAGAGATCCAGCTTTCTTTGGTTACCGCTGTGAGGATGAGGCTGTTCATGCCTACTTCCAGCCCGGTAACGCATATGATTGGTACCGTTCTGACCGTGCTCCTCCTCGTGATTATGTCGGTAAGTTTTATACTGGCGTTCCTCCTCACCCTTCTGGCGCGGGTACCTCTGGAGTTGGTCCTTCTGGACATGCTGGTCGTCATGCTGATGATGACGATGATGATGATGAGGAGGAGTTGTGATATGTTTCTTTTTGAGACTTAGACATTATCTACTGTACACTTGGAAATGCTCCGACATTCCAAGTTGTTCTATTTTTAGACTTTATAATCAGTATTTTTTTGAGGACTTGTACTGGATTTTTTATATTTAATATCATTTGAACATCTTTATCTGCATCTTTATTTGTTTATGATTCACATCAGTTTATTTACTTAGCATTTCTTTATTTGCTTCTCAACTATAAACTGCCTGTGATATAATTCTTTGTTTATTATAAACTGCCTGAGACAAATACATGCCTGTGATGTCATTTTAAATTTTCTTTACTATTTCCATCATTTACCATGTTTATTTTCTTGTGTTTCTTCACTGTTTGTTATTTATGCATTGATTGCGGGAGAGTTTTTACTCTTTTGCAATAATTTTGCTAAGTGACAACGGGGGAGAAAAATAAAGATCTAACATTCTTTTGAGAAAATGTAGGACATGGACAATTTTTTTTTATTTTATTTCAAGCTTAAATGTTATATCATTCATAGTTTGTCAATTATCAAAATGGGGGAGATTGTGGGCCCATTGGTCATATGGTCAACTTGATTTTAATAATTGATCAAACTCTGTCTGGATATATGAAACTAGTCAGGATGTATCGGACTCTTGGACATGAACAAGAACAGCTATCTACCCTGTTCAAGACCGAAGCTATGTTTGTCTGTTCGAGTCTGTATTTCCTTTGAGCAATGTATTTTTCATTTTATTAAGTCTAGGAATATGTTGTACACCGAGTCGTACTGGCAAATAGGCTATTCCAAAATGTTTTCAAAATACTTTTAAAATATCCTTTGCTTTGAAAAATATTCATTTAAACAAAAGCTTCAAAAATGTTTTCAAAAAGGTTTTCAAAAATCCCCAAAAACTAATTTTTAAAACCTAACCTAACCCTGACAGAACTCAAAGAGTTCTGTCCGAATTCTGCCCGAATTCTGCCAGAATTCTGTCTTTGGAATTCCTATAAATAGAGAAGGATTTCGATCTTTTCAACTCACTCATTCACTTTCAATCTTCTCTCTATCGAAAGCTTTCAGTCTTCCAAAGAGTTTTTCTTGATCTTTAAATTTCAGATCCCAAGCCAATTACAATCCTCTAGTCGATTTGCCAGTGCGGTACGGTCTAGAAGTTTCTGAGAGATTGTAATCAGAAGGCTTGATTGAAGAATACCTCTTCACATTTGAAGTTGGACGAGTTCTTCGTATAAAAGCTCGCGTTGTAGAAGTTGCAAGGACTTCGTAAGAAAACTTGCGGTTTTGCCAATAGTGGATTCAACTGGTAGCAAGAGTTCTACCGACTGGATTAGTCCTCAACAGAGGAAAACCAGTATACATCGCTGTCTTTGCGTTTGCATTCTTATCTCTGCCTTTACTTTACTTAGTTGTGATTTTTATTCCGTGATCTTGCTGCTAACATTTTTTAATTAGCAATATTCCGCTGCCTACTCTATTCACCCCCCCTCTAGAGTATTGTGCTTTACGATTTCGTTCCTACACATTCTTCTCCAACCCATAGATTATTCATTGTAAATCCTTTTCCACTCTAGTTTCTTGCATTAGAGCCTAATACTCTCCTATTTTCTGATTTTGGAGTTTAATCCCAGCTTTGGGATAATTTGGAAGCATTTGGTTAGAAAGGAAGAATCCCCCATTTGGAGCTTTTCCATACTTTTTTCACCAATAGGTAAAACTCCCCAAATTGATTTAAATTTCTGTTTTCTTTGCATTTAGGGCTAGATCTAGGAGTCCCCTAGCTGTCCTCGATATTTGGGTGGATTTTGTGTCCGTTTGGTGTCCGTATCGAACACGTGTCTATGTGTATTGCTAGGTGTTTGATGAAATACTTGAGTGAAATAAATATTGTTAATTTCAAAAACTAATTGAATGGAAAATTAGGTCTTTAATTGTAGATCACGAATCTATTATACTGAACACGTTTTAGAGCCGTGTCTGTTTCCAAATTGGACACGAATATGCTGCACGACACTGTCGTCGAGTGCCCTGCTGCTCGACACTGATTGCGGACACGACATGCAATAGTTTGACACGAAACTTCGTGGACACGTAGCCCTAGTGTCTGACATCACACCCATAAAATTTCATACGACCTCGATGTATGTGCACGAAAAAACGTACGTGCACTGATTTTACACGCCTGTACACGCGAGAAATTTCCTCACTCATACGCACGTGTAACTCCTGACACGACTCACTTGGACACGATACAGACACATGTACACGTACCCATAGTCCTCCTCTACCCCTAGACACGAGCACGACGTGTCACGTGTCGTGTGTCATGCTCACGACTCGGTGACACGCCCGCACGAGACTGTACAGAGCAGTTGTGTCTGTGTGTGTGTTCTCTCTGTTTGGACACTTCGTGTCCAGTTTCTTGGACACGAACACTACTCCTAGACACGTGTGCACCCACTCGACACCTGTGCACGTTTAATTTTATGTTTAATTGATATTTCACAATTCGAACTCGGGTTTCTCTATTGGACTGATACCATGCATTCAGTTTTGAATTCCTGAACCTTATTCCCTGTTTTTAACTGAAATTGGTGTTTAAATTGATATGTAGATTCATACACTAGTGTGATTATATTGCTACAATGTTGATTGTTGGTTGGATGTGGTTTTGTATTTCGAAATTGAGTTGTGGTATCGAGTTTTTGAAAACAATGATACTGTATTCAGTTCTATTTTTTCAGAGTTTGTAATTGATGTTTAAAATAAAATTAAATGCTAATTATGTTGATTAGTGATGTCTATATGTGTATGAACCTGAGAATTGCTGAAACAGTTAATGGAAACCTGTGAATTTTGATGTTAAGCTTATTTAGGACAATTCAATTTCTGAATTTGAACCTGTGAATGAAAACCTAAGACCTTAATGTTTCCCCCTCTCTACATCATTATATGTATATATATGTAATATCTCTAATTGTTGAATTAATAACTGAGATTTATCAGGTTTACAAAAACTTGAGAATTCTGAACACTTGACACATAACTGAGAATTATTTTTTGTGTAGTTGCAACCATGTGTGTCTTGATCAGTCCAGGAACACCAATGGCCTCACTCACCAATTATTCACTGAAATTTTTAGGATTCATTCCTTAATAATGTTAACCTGTGAACTGTTTTCTAAAACTGAGTTAATGTTAACCTGAGATTATGTGAAATGAGAACTGAACTCTTCCTCTTTTTACTGAAATGTTCGTTTGGGACTAAAACCTGATAACTGAGACCCTTATTCACTCACTGTTTGTGATTCACTCCATATTCCTGAGACATTAGTTCGATTGGATTTTTGTATAGGTATATATAGATACATGTTATATATATGTATATATATCAATGTGTATGGACTGAGTTACACTAAAACCGGTTATACATACTCAGTGACTGAAATGAACCCCTTAACCCTCTCTTTATCTCTAAATGTATGAATGTCAAGATGTATGCAATATTTGAACTGACACTAGAGCATGTAGGTAATGATAGATGCATGACAGGTAGGCAATATAAATATGAATCAATGATGTATACATGTATGCATAACTGAGATTGAACCTTCAATCCAGTCCCCTTCCTTTCATTTTTCTTCCCTCTTTTCCTATAAAAAATGTCTGTATGCCTCTATGTTAATCTATGAAATAATGTGTGTAAATGCAATGCATGGTCACCAATGAATGTAATATAGGTAAATATGCATCTATATACATATGAATGCATGATTCAATGTGATGCATGTAGATAGAAGATGATGAGGATTGTATGTATGTATGTAAATATGTATATATATATATATATATATATATATATATATATATATATATATATGCACCTATGTATAACCTATCTATATACCTATGTGAGTATGTGCCTATGTATATATCTATGTACCTATATATCTATGTATGAATGCATAAATGTATGTATCAATGTATATATAAAATATGGATGTAAAGTAGCTGCCTTCATATATATGGATATATTGTGATGAATATATACTTCTAGATATGGTATGTGTGTTCTCTGTGACTCGTGAGTGTGCTTGGTTGTTAGCCTAGGCTTGGTTAGGCTTAGTGAGACTTGTTTGGCTTAGGCTTGACCTAGTTGGCTAGAGTTGACCGAGAGTTGACTTTGGTCTTGTTGACCTAGACAACATGCAGATGCATAGTAGATTACATTTATCATCTCCTGTATACATCTTGACTTGTGTTGCTCTAAATAGGAGTCAGGTACCTCATTTCAGATAGTACATTTACTTCAGACATTCAGATACGAGGCGAGTACATTCTCTGATCATTTCATAACTTGCTTAGAATTATATTCCTGCTCTAGTTTATCTTATTTGATGCTGTCACGATATTATCACGGATTGGTACTATATGGATCCCTACATTGAGATGTTATCCCCCTCGGGAGCATCGGATACATTATGTCATGTGTTTCGTGTACATAATGTATTCCTCGCTCTCATGTTATTCATGTTTCTCATGTGCTTCATGCTCGTTCATGCATGCTCGTGTACTCTCATGTGCTCTTATGAATCGGTCATGTTTTCCATGTATCTCATGTATAACCTATATTGTGTGTGCACTCATTTATGAGCTCTCATGTATACTTTATGTGCACCCATTTATGGGCTTCATGTGAAAACCATGGACGTAACATAACTTGTCTGGATCCTTGTGTATTGATTGGGGTATGGGGGAGTATAAATAGTCATGTGAACAATTCCAAAGTAGTATAGCCATGTGCGTCTCTTTAGTATAGTCATGTGCAAATCAAGCCGTTCACATGTCGACTTTGTACTCTAAATCACTTGTCACTGGTAGCTCTCTACTTATAGTAGATATTTCTATTACAGTTCTCTCTCTGTTTATATCATGTATTTTCTTTCAGTTTTATGTATCGTACTCTCTTGCATGTTTATATTCTCTAACATGTTAATATCTGCGTGAGATGTATTGTGCTCGCTCCCGTCCTGACTGGACCTGTTGAAAATTTTACAGAGGATGACGAGGAACCCTGCACCCCTTACTTTGGAGCTTCCCTAGATGACACTCGCGACCTGGACCCCTGGGGAGGTTCAGGCAACTGCTGAGGATGATACCCCTTGCATAGTATAGATAGCTTAGACTGTTTTTTTTTCATGTTTAGCTGTTGTCGTTGTTTTCAGAGTTGTATATTTTAGAGATATTGAGACTTGTTATTTCATTTATGTTGTACCTCTGTTGAGGAGTTTCTTATCTATTTTATCATGCCATATTCTACCTATAGATTGTGATTGAGTTGTACCTCTGTGGTGGCCTCCTTATGGAGAGTATTCATATTATGTTAGTTACAGTTCATGACCAAAAACAGCGTTCTACCGTCGACACTGCGGCGTAGGCTGGGCACTGTTACGTTTTCGTACCCTCACAGTGGGTGCGGATCGTGACACGTTTTTATTGGTGACCCATGCAGGTCGAGTTTGTGTAGTGGTATTCGAACTAGAGTATCACTACAGCCTGCAGTAGGATTAGGATTATTTTTGAGGTACTCAATCACATTAGGAAAAACTCTTAACTGGATCCCTGCCATCTAAATTCCTGATACTTCCTTGAATAGCCGTCCTCCCTTGAATTATCATTTCTATCTCAGTATTGATTCCTTGTTTGATCTGTCTTCAAGATGGTTATGGAGACACGATCTCATCATCTCGATCAGGAAGATACCACTGAGGGGTCTACCACTCCTCATCCTGATCAGCAGGGTCCCGAGACTGCAGTTCCTGTTATGCTAGCTCAGGCTAGGATATCTGCAGCTTATGGGAGTGCACCTCTTCCTACTCCGAAACTTTCTCCTGTCGTCCCGAACGTTCTTCTGCAGCAGTCGCCATCAGGACCAGAGGACGTGGCATGGTTGTTCTCCTTCTTCCAGCAGATAGTGGAAACTCAGCGGCAACAGTTGTTCAAGAGGAAACATGACATTCATGGAGTCAGCAGCAGTGAAGGTCAGGCTAAGAGGCCTCAAGTACAAATTCAGCATCAGTATCAACAGAGGCCTGTTCAGCAGCAGTTCTAGGGTCAGGGCCATCAGCAGGAATAGCAGCAACCCAGACAGTATCAGGCACCCAGGAAGGAGACAATCAGTTATCCCTACTGTAAGAAGCCGGGGCATGTATGGAGTGAGTGCAGGAAGAGGTTGAAGGTTTGCTATTTCTTTGGGTCAGATGCCCACCAAAAGATAGATTGTCCTATTGCACCTCCTTTTGAAGGAGCTAGGCCACCTGTAGCTCAGCACCAGATGTGTAGAGCAGCGGACCACCAGTTGAGAGAGTGTTTCCCGAGCATAGGCAGAGGTGTTCAGGGAGCAGCACCAGGAGCAGGAGCTAGGGCTCCGACAGAGCAGCCGAGGGGACCACCGTTACAAATGTAGCAGACCCCTGGACAGCAGCAGATTACCAGTTGCCCTTCCTGTAGGGAACCAGGGCACGATTGGGGCGAATGCTGAATGAGGATAGGCAAGTGCCTACTTTACGGAGCATCATATCACCCGTTAAAAGAGTGTCCTAAGTTTCCTAGATGGACAGTTCAGGGGACAGGAGCTAGGACTCCGGTAGGCCAGCAGAAGAGACTATCCTTACCGACTCAGCAACAGAGGTACATGCAGCATCAGCAGCAGGCCAGGGGTGGCCAGCAGGGGCGAGCTTTCACCTGGACAGTCGATGATGCTCATGCCGTTGGAGATCTAGTTGCAGGTTCCGTTCTATTCGATTCCCTTCCGCAACTGCCTCTTATAACTGCATTGAAAATACGTTTCCCTCTGTTCCTTGTTGATTTATCAATTCTGTCATGTTGTTCTTGTGTTACGTTTGATTTTCTTCTGAGATGAATCATATGGGCTAGGTCACCCAGTTATGGAATCAAGAATCTTCGATGGTCGTGTTTAGCTGGCATAGTGAGGACATATAGTCAGATTTAGGACGTATTTCTCGGGTGTAGGAATTTAAGATTTTTGCTGCCAAGCATGCGACAATGCAAAATTTTTAAATACCATGATTCTAGAGGTATGTGCCTTAGTCGAGGACTCTGTGATTATCGTAGCCTTTCTCACTAGCATGACGAAGATTCTGAGTATCATGATTTTGGACAGACACATATGATTATCTGACGGCATGTTTGAGACTTTGATTGTGGGGTGTTTGACCTAGAAGGACTACTACCATTTTAATTTTGAGGACAAAATTTTTCTAAGGTGGGTAGACTTGTAACACCAAGTTTCTAAAATGAGAGTAATTTTGAAATTTTTATTTTAATTTATTTAATTATGGTATTGAAATAATAATATGATTTTTAGTGATTTTTAATCATTTTAAAACTATTAAATATCATGACTTGTGATTTTGATGTGCAGCTAGTGAAATCGTAGAGACTGTCTGCCCTAGAGCCTAGCCATGTCATTAGGATGATCTAATTATCATTTTTAGCCTAGGGGTAATTTGGTCATTTTGACTTATTTGAATTATTTGATGATTTATTGAATTGGTGAATTCCTAGTTTGGGCTTTGAATAGTTTGAGACTTGTAGACTAGCCTAGAACCTAACCCTAGCTATGGTAACCCTAGCCTAACTTGAGTTAGCCCATTTTAGTCATTAGAGGTTGGTTTTAGAATGAGGGAATTTGGTTTAGTGAAATTAAGTCATGACTTATGGTTTAATGCAATGACTTGTGATTTAATGACTTGTGAATTGAACCATAGGGCCATGACTTAAGCCCAAACCCCAACAAGCTCACCCATGGCAGCCAACCTAGGGTTTCACACCCCTATTTAATGACTCTTCCATTTGTTCTTGCCTTTTTTATTAAATTCTCCAAGTTTTGAAGAAAGAGGTTTGTCCATTCTTCCCCAACCCATAGATTATTCATTTTAAATCCTTTTCCACTCTAGTTTCTTGCATTAGAGCCTAATACTCTCCAATTTTCTAATTTTAGAGTTCAATCCCAGCTTTGGGTCAATTTGGGAGCATTTGGCTAGCAAGAAAGAATCCCACATTTGGAGCTTTTTTATGCTTTTTGCACCAATAGGTAAAACTCCCCAAATTGATTTAAATTTCTGTTTTCTTTGCATTTAGGGCTAGATCTAGGAGTCCCCTAGCTGTCCCGGATATTTGGGTGGATTTCGTGTCCGTTTGGTGTCCGTATCGGACACGTATTTATGTGTATTCTAGGTGTTTGATAAAATGCTTGAGTGAAATAAATATTGTTAATTTCAAAAACTAATTAAATGGAAAATTAGGTCTTTAATTGTAGATCACAAATCTATCATACTGAGCACATTTTAGAGCCGTGTCCGTTTCCAACTTGGACACGAACATCCTGTACGACACTGTCGTCGAGTGCCCTGCTGCTCAACACTGATTGCGGACACGACATGCAATAGTTTGACACGAAACTTCATGGACACGTGGCCCTAGTGTCTGACATCACACCCATAAAATTTCATACGACCTCGATGTGTGTGTACGAAAAAAATGCGCGCGTATTGATTTTACACACACTGTACACGCGGGAAATTTTCTCACTGATACGCACGTGTAACTCCTGACACGACTCACTTGGACACGATATAGATACATGTACACGTACCCCTAGTCCCCCTCTACCCCTAGACACGAGCACGACGTGTCACGTGTCGTGTGTCATGTGCACGACTCGGTGACACGTCCACACGAGACTGTGCAGAGCAGTCGTGTCTGTGTGTGTGTTCTCTCTGTTTGGACACTTCGTGTCCAGTTTCTTGGACACGAACACTCCTCCCAGACACGTGTGCACCCACTCGACACATGTGCACATTTAATTTTATGTTTAACTGATATTTCACAATTCGAACTCGGGTTTCCCCATTGGACTGATACCATGCATTCAGTTTTGAATTCCTGAACCTTATTCTCTGTTTTTAACTGAAATTGGTGTTTAAATTGACATGTAGATTCATAAACTAGTGCGATTACATTGCTACAATGTTGATTGTTGGTTGGATGTGGTTTTGCATTTCGAAATTGAGTTATGGTGTCGAGTTTTTGAAAACAGTGATACTGTGTTCAGTTCTGTTTTTTCATAGTTTGTAATTAATGTTAAAATAAAATTAAATGCTAATTATGTTGATTAGTGATGTTTACATGTGTATGAACCTGAGAATTGCTGAAACAGTTAATGGAAACCTGTGAATTTTGATGTTAAGCTCATTTAGGATAATTCAATTTCTGAATTTGAACCAGTGAATGAAAACCTGAGACCTTAATGTTTCCCCCTCTCTACCTCATTATATGTATATATATGTAATATCTCTAATTGTTGAATGAATAACTGAGATTTACCAAGTTTACAAAAACCTGAGAATTCTGAACACTTGACACATAACTGAGAATTATTTCTCTGTGTGTAGTTGCAACCATGTGTGTCTTGATCAGTCCAGGAACACCAATGGCCTCACTCACCAATTGTTCACTGCTCCTTAATAATGTTAACCTGTGAACTGTTTTCTAAAACTGAGTTAATGTTAACCTGAGATTATGTGAAATGAGAACTGAACTCGTCCCCTTTTTACTGAAATGTTAGTTTGGGACTAAAACCTGAGAACTGAGACCCTTATTCACTCACTGTTTGTGATTCACTCCATATTCCTGAGACATTAGTTCGATTGGATTTTTGTATAGGTATATATAGATACATGTTATATATATGTATATATCAATGTGTATTGACTGAGTTACACTAAAACCTGTTATGCATACTCAGTGACTGAAATAAACCCCTTAACCCTCTCTTTATCTCTAAATGTATGAATGTCAAGATGTATGCAATATTTGAACTGACACTAGAGCATGTAGGTAATGATAGATGCATGACAGGTAGGCAATGTAAATATGAATCAATGTTGTATACATGTATGCATAACTGAAATTAAACCTTCAAACCAGTCCCCTTCCTTTCATTTTTCTTCCCTCTTTACCTATGAAAAATGTCTGTATGCCTCTATGTTAATCTATGAAATGATGTGTGTAAATGCAATGCATGGTCACCAATGAATGTAATGTAGGTAAATATGCATCTATATACATATGAATGCATGATTCAATGTGATGCATGTAGATAGAAGATGATAAGGAATGTATGTTTGTATGTAAGTATGTACCTCTCTATGTATCTCTCTCTCTCTCTCTCTCTATATATATATATATATATATATATATATATATATATATATATATATATATATATATATATACCTATGTGAGTATGTGCCTATGTATATATCTATGTACCTATATATCTATGTATGAATGGATAAATGTATGTATCAATGTATATATGAAATATGGATGTAAAGTAGCTGCCTTCATATATATGGATATATTGTGATGAATATATACTTCTAGATATGGTATGTGTGTTCTCTGTGACTTGTGAGTGTGCTTGGTTGTTAGCCTAGGCTTGGTTAGGTTTAGTGAGACTTGTTTGGCTTAGGCTTGACCTAGTTAACTAGAGTTGACCGAGAGTTGACTTTGGTCTAGTTGACCTAGACAGCATGCAGATAAATAATAGATTACATTTATCATCTCCTGTATACATCTTGACTTGTGTTGCTCTAAATAGGAGTCAGGTACCTCATCTCGGACAGTCCATTTACTTCAGACATTCTGATACGAGACGAGTACATTCTCTGATCATTTCATAACTTGCTTAGAATTATATTCCTGCTTTAGTTTACCTTATTTGATGTTGTCACGATATTATCACGGATTGGTACTATATGGATCCCTACATTGTGATGTTATCCCCCTCGGGAGCATCGGATACATTATGTCATTTGTTTCGTGTACATCATGTATTCCTCGCTCTCATGTTATTCATGTTTCTCATGTGCTTCATGCTCGTTCATGCATGCTCGTGTACTCTCATGTGCTCTTATGAATCGGTCATGTTTTTCATGTATCTCATGTATAACCTATATTGCATGTGCACTCATTTATGTGCTCTCGTGTATACTTCATGTGCACCCATTTATGGGCTTCATGTGAAAACCATGTACGTAACATAACTTGTCTGGATCCTTGTGTACTGATTGGGGTATGCGTGAGTATAAATAGTCATGTGAATAATTCCAAAGTAGTATAGCCATGTGCGCCTCTTTAGTATAGTCATGTGCAAATCAAGCCGTTCACATGTCGACTTTGTACTCTAAATCACTAGTCACTGGTAGCTCTCTACTTATAGTAGATATTTCTATTACAGTTCTCTCTCCGTTTACATCATGTACTTTCTTTCAGTTTCATGTATCGTACTCTCTTGCATGTTTATATTCTCGAACCTATTATGATCTGCGTGAGATGTATTGTGCTCGCTCCTGTCCTGACTGGACCTGTTGAAAATTTTACAGAGGATGATGAGGAACCCTGCACCCCTTACTTTGGAGCTTGCCTAGATGACATTCGCGACCTGGACCCCTTGGGAGGTTCAAGCAGCTGCTGAGGATGATACCCCTTGCATAGTATAGATAGCTTAGACTGTTTCTTTTTTTGTTTAGCTGTTGTCGTTGTTTTCAGAGTTGTATATTTTAGAGATGTTGAGTCTTGTTATTTTATTTCTGTTGTACCTCTGTTGAGGTGTTTCTTATCTATTTCATCGTGCCATATTCTATCTATAGATTGTGATTGAGTTGTACCTCTGTGTTGGCCTCCTTATGGAGAGTATTCATATTATGTTAGTTATAGTTCATGACCTAAAACAGCGTTTTACCGCCGACACTGCGGCGTAGGCTGGGCGCTGTTACGTTCTCGTACCCTCACAGTGGGTGCGGGTCGTGACAGGATCACTTGCCATTCTGGCAAGAAAAAGTTGGACAATAAGTACTATGCACCTTCGCGGGCTAGTACGAAGAAGTCCAAGGCGGCACGAGCGCTACGCGCCCAACGTGCTATGCCAGTAGTAGACCAGAGGCACGAGCTAACCGTCATGCATGGACGATGGTAGACGGTATCGGACTGATTTTGCAGCCTCTACACCTAAAGCAAATCAGTCTTTAAAGTCCTCATGTCTCTTGGGTGCATTTCATGCGCAGGAACCAAGCCAGGAGGCAAACATTATGACAGGTTCATGCGTGCAGTCTAACTGTGCGTATGGAGTTAGCCTTCCTCATAATTCTTCCACTCACGATTCAGGTGTATTCCCTATGCCCGGAGTGAGTTAGGGAGCCAACTGTACTCAATCACACCCATGCGCAACACTTGCCCGCGTGCATGAAGTGGGTGTGAATACGGACCTCTACTTGTACGACTTGTGTAATGTGATTAGTCACAAATGCAAGGTGGAGGAGACACGTACTACGCACAACTCACCCTTTGCCAGGCATACTTGTGCTAGTATCACCATCAACTGCTATTGTTGCAAGACAGTAATCCAACTACCAAGGCAGTCTGTATTTCAGCGACTGCAATCTGCTGCACATATCCGACATCGTCTCGAAAAGAGGGTGCCAATAGACGATGAGGAAGAACTCTTGGTTGCCTCGTGCCATGTCATCTCAAATTCTCCTTCTCCCGAAAGGAGGAACAATAGCCCTTCGGCTTCGACTAATTCAGCAAAAAGCCGACTGAAAGGAAATAAAACAATAATCTCTACTGCTTGGTTATTCCAAAATACTCGATTGAGGATGAAGGCTGCATCGATAGCACAAACAGAGGTAGCCAGACCCCAGTTGTCCACAACAATCCCTCATTCAAATATTAGGGTATCCGTCAAGCAACTGACATCGATGTAGCTAGGGGTAGCCAATTCAGAGATTCCAAAGAAGAAACTCTAATGCCAACCTTTTTGCAAGAAAGCGAGGCTGAAAGTGAAGCATCAACCAGTCCATCCACTTCAACCTATGTCATGCCTGTCTACATGATAGGGGGTGGCGAGGAAGAAGAGGGAGACCCTTCAGCTCCAGATCTCGTACGTCGCATGGACACTTTGGAAGCAGGACTGACAACAATTTCTACCACGATGCAGTCCTTAACTCAAGTCGTATTCGTGATCCGAAATACGCTGACAGCCCAACCTTCGGTAGGGGCTCCTATATCCGCTAGTCCCAATCTAGGGGCCAATAGAGAATCAAATGTACCCCCTCAGCGGGTATTGTCACGCCCCAGAACCAGAATACTGGAGAGCGGGGGCAGACATAGCCAGCTACGTATATGAAACGGGATCCATCTCGCTATACGGTCACGGCTGTCTAGATACATGAGGGTTTATCTACAAGCCAATAGTGTCTTAAGGTCATGAACAAGCCTAGTGTCTCAATCACAAGCAAGTAAGTAAAAGGTTACAAGAAGTATGACCATTAAATATACAATAGTAAGGCGTCCCAAACATTACATATTCAGCTGATCATGAAGCTAGTCGTTACAAAATATTAGGACTAGCAAGAGTTTGGTCATACATGATCAACCCTAGGATCTGTCAATCATGTTACAGCCCGTAGACAGACAGTAAGTAAAGTGCAATCGAGCTTAACAGGTGCTCGTCAGCTAAACGCCTCAAAAGAATATTTTTACAATAAAGTGGGAGATCAAAATAAACCCACTCGTTGCCAGGGTTCCGTCTAGTGGCCACCATCTGGCTGGAAGGTCGGTAGATCCTCCGGAGCTGCTCCGAAATCTAGCCACACAAAACCAGCTGGGTCAGACCCCAGAAAGAGCAAGTGCCACAAAGGAAGCTTCACTTAGGAACTAAAACCAGCAATCAGCACAAGATATAAATAAAAGTAAGAACTGGAAATAAAAAAAATACATCAGGATGATATACGACGAGAAAACCATAGAACTATTTAGATAACCAGGTTACAACCCGTAAACCAAACAAGGATCGGGGTTGTAACCCTTCGTCTGAACAGAACTTGGAATTCTCACCATTTATCGGTAAAATAAATACAAGCATTCTGGTCATGCAGTAATCAGGATCAGGGCAAGACTAGAATGGTCAGACTCCATCCAATCATTTCACGGCCAAACAAGAATTACGGTTTCATACTTTAACTAACTAGGGTTATCACAGGCCTAGTTACTAGCAAGATGCAGTGAGATTATTCCACAGCCACAAGCCCTGCAGACCATCCAGGTTACCCGGGTTGAAAGATTAGGGTTGAATTCAGGTGGGTACATTGTCCAGGAAACGCATGTACCCTTAGGTAGCTTGAAGGGTGTAATACATGACAGTGTGTTAGAAATATGCCCTACTCGACGGCAGGCTACAGATCCCAAGGCGTGCCCAGGTAACGGGATTGCCTGTAGCTGGGAGATCTCTTTATGACTAATATATTAATCTAGTTATTAGCCTTAGTCCATTTCAATGGGTACTCCTGACCGTGGTACTCAGAAGTCCCCTCCTAGACATGATGCAAGACAGGACTGGATTATTTGTACAAGCACAATCGCCTACGGTGTCCAGGTAATTTATACAGGTCATGTCATGTCAGGTAGCCGTCGTAACAGCTTATCAAGGTATAACATGTCAGGTTATCAGGTCAAGTGTACTAGTCAGGAGTGCGCCACGACGGGCCACTATCAGGTCATGTCAGGTTATTATGTCGGAGTGCACCACTACGGGTCACTATCACGTCATGCTCAATTATCAATTTTAAACATATCAAATGAATTCATGATTTCCAAGTTCAGGACAAAAGGGCTATAGAAGAGCCATGCGGCTAAGGCACACGCGGCCAGGATGGATCTCATGCGGCTGGAAGAGAACAGCCCATGCGGCTAATAGGGTCAGGCACATGCGGTTTAGTAGAAGCCCATGCGGCTGGGAAGAAGTGGGTCTATGCGGCCAGCGGAGGAAGGGTTTCTCATGCAGCTGAAAACGGGCCTGGGTTCATGCGGCTCAGTGAGGTGGGCGCACATACGGCTGCATAAGCAAGGGAAGAGCATGCGGCTAGGTTCACTCAAGGGCGCATGCGGCTGAAGGGACAGGAGCCTTATGCGGCTCAAAAGGTCCTCGCATATGCGGATGATCGGTTGAGGGTCCCTGTGGCTCATGGTAGATGGGCCTCATGCGGCCCGAAACAGTGGGTACATATGCGACCGAACATAGAGGGATTATGCGGCTCGCAGAGAGCGGGAACATGCGGCTGCATGGGTCTCAGCCTCATGCGGCTGGGGCTAAGTTCCATGCAGCTAGAAGGAATACTTTCCGCATGAACTTGTCATGCGGTCAAGTCAAGACAACAGCACATGCGGTTTTAACTGACTTGTCGCATGAATGTTCATGCGGTCAAGTGCTACCATGCGGCTCGGGACTGTGCTTCTTCTCCAAATTTCCGAGAAGAAGTACACCATAAGCCATGGCTTCCAAGCTGCATAACTCTATCATCCGGAGCCGAAATTCGAACTTCCATAGGTCAAAATGGGATAGGACGAGATTCTCTACAACATAGAACCCTCAAAACTCAGAAATAACAGGATTAAGTAGATCAAAATCCAAGAAATCTAAAAAATAAAGTAAACTTAGATCTAGAAGAATCTAGCCATGGAAAGTGAATATGCCAAGTTCTAAAGTAAGTTAAAATGCTGTAAGGAAGAGAATGAAGCAATAAAATTGGAGTTCCTCCATGAAGCAAGTTGCACTTGCCTAGACCTCTCTCTCCCTCTCTCTGGTAGGTAAGGAAGTATTGGTGGAGAAGATGATAAATGAAGAGAGAGAAAGGAGAAGGGTTAATAAATGGCAGTGGTGGTGGTAGGTAGGGGGTTCACCCCTTGGTTCATGATGAACCAAGAGCAATCCCAAACCGAACCAAGCTAACCCAAACCAAGAATAAACTAAGTCCAGGGAGGAAATTAAGCAAGAAAATCATGCAATACAAGAATAAATATGTACACGTATTCCAGAAATACGTAATACGAACCACAGGCATTACAGGTATCTTCGAAGATGATTCATCAAACCCTGCTTCAGACATTAGCTCCTTCGGATGCTGAACATCATGCTTTGCCTCAATCACATGCTCCCAGCTCCATGGGAGAACTGTTCGAGATGGTAAGAGACCTACACAATCGCTTCGAGGCTAAAGACAAACATGAGGAATGCCAGAAGCTTGGATCCGACAACCCTGTCCTCCTGAGTGGAACAATCTGGTTTATCCTCTCAAGTACAAACCACAGTCACTGATACCATTTGACGGAAAGGAGTCTCCCCTTTAATAATTGACCTACTTCCACTCCATGGCGGGGCACCTTCCAAAACAGGATGCCCTACTCACGAGCCTATTTATCGGGGCACTGAAGGGGGTAGCTTACGACGGGTATTACAGCCTCCCCGATACTCCATCTCTTCCTTTGAGGATTTGAAGCACCTTTTCCTTGCCTGATTCTATGACGGTAGGAAAGATATGACTATGTCTTCTCTTCTGAAGATTACCAGAAGGAGAAAGAGACAGTCCGGGCCTACATTGAGTGATTCCAGTAGGTGTATATAAGGCGACCTTCTGGCATCCACGAGTCTGTGCTAATAGACTCGTGCAGGAAGAACGTGACATCGTAAGTCAAACTTTGGGTCGATGCTGCCCAATATGTAGACTGGACTGCATTTATTATCGGTGCCGAAGCCGCCGAGTTGAAGACCCATGATGCTCGTCTTGTAGGGATTAGCTTCCCTTAGTTCGAATACAAAAGAAAGCACGCCGCCAATATCAACAGTGGACGTGAGCCAAAGGAAAAGCAGGCATTGACTGTCAATACCTCCAATGGCACATCGGCTCCTGCTTAGAAGCCCTCGACCGCACCAAAACAGAAGGAGGTCTACTCCTTCAATAATGAAGACATTCTGCAGCTCTTCGAGGTGCTAATGCAAGGTGACAAGATTAAGTTGCCCGATCCTAACCGCTCCAATGAGATAGATAGGGTAGGTGACCTGAGGTATTGTCACTACCATCGGTTCCTCGGACACTCGACCCGAGACTGCTACATATTAAAGAACCATATCCAATACATGATCAATGTGAATGTTCTATCCCTCGACTACGAGGACAATACGGTCTCTGCAATGGTGTCTCTTAAGTTTGGCACCTTGCCGCCAACGAAGGACCAAGACGGCGTCGTCCACATCCCGAAGGCGACAATGGAAGTAGTCAACCTTCCACCAACTCGTGACAACGTGAGTGGGCTGGTACCACTCACCACATCTCGGGACAAGATTAAGTGGGTTCACCCTCATCTAGCCCCAAAATTGACTCAATCAGGGGTACATTATACCTCCAAAACCAAAGGTTGGAAGACCAAATCTTGTCGAATGGTCACTTCCTCTCTAAAGAAAACTTTTTTGGTGCAGACGCATTCACAGCATAATGCTCAGCAAGAGGAGATCCCGACTAAGGAGGCACCTCCTGTCATCACCACTGTTGCCCAAGTGGAGGGTTCATCTCAACCTCCAACAGCAGACAAACAGAAGCAGAAGAAGACTCGTTTCGATAAACCTCTATAAAAAGAAAGAGCTATGGGGTTGACTAAACCCCACAACTTTGACATATTGGCATGGCTCGGTTATCGCTATTTGAGCTTCTCCGACTGTCCAAAGACACTCGGAATGCTCTATATGAAGCACTGAAGGATGCTGAGTCCTTCATTAGTCAAGTCCCGCAACCCGAAGAGGACCCAGATGCATGTCTGTACTATCATAGTATAGGGAAAATCATCCCCAATATTACTTCAGTCAACAGGACATGCTACTAAAAAATAATCGGCACAATAGACCGTTGTATTATATAGGGTACATTGGTGCTATCAAGGTGGATTTAATTCAAATTGATCTGAGGTCTTCTCTTAGCAGTATCCCTCGAACTCTGCTTTAGACGTTGAGGATACGTATGCACTAGTTGACTGCATCTAACACCACTATCAACGGCTTTAATGCCAAAAAAAAGTGAACCTTTGGACAAGATTCGTCTAAAGTGTCACATAGGTGACCTCCAGATAGAGGTGACTTGCTATGTCATTGATGTTGACATCAACTACAATGTCTTGCTGGGTCGCCCATGGATACACAAATATATAGTGGTGCCATCTACCCTCCACCAACGTATAAATTACATATCCACTAATGACATCGTCAGAACGAAGTTCGCTGGTGTCAATCCCTTCAAAGGCATCGAAGCATTCTTTACTGACGCTGATCTATACAATACAATCCACTTAGACGATGAGGCCAACGATGTTGATGATGAAGCAGAGGCCGAAATCGAGGCTGAGGCAAAAGCTGAGATGGTAATAGAAGCACCCTTGAAGGTGTAGCTCAAAAGAAAGCCTCCTCCGGTATCAGCCCCACTCCTAGCCAAGCTATATGGGAAGGCTCCGGCTTCGGCTCCTTTGGTCGTCAAATGCCCAGGCCGAGCCCAGGAACCAATTAGAGTCAGGCTCCCAAGAAGGTCACCAGAAACTCTTTCTGCTAGGTCGCCCACTCCATTGGTCGCTAAGATACGGCGAAAGGCTCTTACACCTCCTTCAAAGGCTGCTCTAGTTTTGACGGATGAAGAACTGGAAGATTACATATCTTCCAACGTTAATGCACCCTCTTTGGATGATGTAATTCCTCAGGACAAGATCCCTTATTTTATTAATAACATACTATCTTTGAACTACTCTAACCTTCCATATTGGAATGCTATGTATACTCCAGATAATGCCTTAGTATCATTACAAAGACAAGTAATGATGGTAAACAATGTAAATCGGGTTGTCCCGTACCGAGGAGTCTGCTATATAGTTATGCCTCGAAACAAGGACGAAAAATCTATCATCTTCGACAGAGTGGAACGTCATCAAGACCTCCATACAGCCGAACTAGAGCTCGATAATGGTAGAATAAAGATCTACAACTACACTAACCAAGCAAAGTATCTTATCCAGAAGATGGGTTATGACTTAAAAAGTGGCAAAGATCTGAATTACGGGAAAGGTCGACGTCTTCCCCTATGGCTTCCAGTTCCAAAAGGGAAGCCTCAAGACTACTACCACCGTACTCGACGGGAGGTAAGTTACCTAGCACCTACAACTACCTCAGAAAGTTTGGAGGAAGAAGCTATATACATTCCCACTCATCTGAAGCCTCTACTTGGGATTCCAACACTAGCATCGGCTCAATCTTCAAGAAAGTATTGTCCTTCAATATGACATCTACACAACCTCTTTAAAAAGATGACGATCAAGCGTTTGAATTCTTCAAAGAGGAACCCTAAGCTCAACGCCTGGAAGCTCAATAGGAATCTTATTTCTAACAGCGAGAGGCTCCCACTGAAGATGAAGTTGAACAAATCGAATTCGGGAACGAATCCTCGCCTAAACCCATCTTCATCAGCAAAAGCCTGATAGGAGAAGATCGAGAATCCATGATACAGCTTATCAAGGAATACATTAACATCTTTATCTGGAGCTATGAAGACATACCGGGTTTAGACCCACAAGTCACTATGCACTGACTTAACATTTTGCCCAACGATAAGCCTGTGAAGTAGCAACATCGACACTTCTGCCCCAATATCATGGACATTGTTGAGAAAGAAATAGACAAACTCATAACCAGTTGGTTTATCTGTAAAAAACAACACCCTGACAGGGTAGCCAACATCGTTCCTGTTACTAAGAAGAATGGAAAGATTCGAGTCTGCATTGACTTCCGGAACCTCAACTTTGCTTGTCCGAAGGATTAGTTTCCCCTTCCGATCAATGACGTGATGATTGACAATACATGTGGCTTTGAACGCATATTCTCCATGGACGGATATTCAGGTTACAACCAGATCAAGCTGTTCCCCGACGACGAGAAGCACACGTCATTCAAAAATTCGAAGGGGTTTTTCTGTTATATAGTGATACCCTTCGAATTGAAGAATACAGGTGCGACATACAAGCGAGCTATGAGCACATCTTTCATAAACATCTTTGTAAGACCGTCGAATGTTATGCTGAAGTCATTACGGTTAAGATCGCCATCGACGTGAACACATACAGAATCTAAGGACGATCTTTGATCTAATACGGGCACATCAACTCAAGATGAACCCTGCTAAATCCTTACTCGGGGTTTTCTAGCGGCAAGTTCTTGAGTTTTATCATCACTGCAAAGGGTATCCATGTTGACCCTGAAAATACCAAAGCTATCCTGGACATGAGCCCTCAGAAGAATCTGAGAGCTTTGAGGCCTACAAAGACGTCTCGCGTACATCAGAAGGTTTATAGCGAACCTTTTTGGACGGTACCAACCCTTTACCAAACTCATAAGGAATGGAGTTTTCTTCGTCTGGACTGAAGAGTGTTAAAAGGCATTTAACGACATCAAGACCTATCTCAAAAATCGTCCAGTATTGGTAGCTCCGGTAGTAGGTAAGTCATTCCTACTCTATGTTCGCGCAATGGATTACTCTTTTGGCACCTTGCTGGCCCAAAACAATGATGTAGGCCATAAACAAGCCATCTACTATATAAGCAGGACAATGATTGGGGTCGAACACCGGTACAACACCATCGAGAAGGAGTGCTTAGCTCTGGTATTTGCCATTCAGAAGACTCGCCACTATATGACGGGTCAAATGATCCATGGCATATCCCGAATCAATTTACTTAGGGTCCTCATGACAAAATCGAGAGCGCTAAACTCTCAATTAGCTACATGGGCAATACTATTGACACCCTATGATACGGTATTTGTTCCACAAAAATCCATCAAGGGACAAGCATTAGCAGACTTCCTAGGTGTGGCAATACCAGAGTCATCCAAACTCTATGAGGACATTCCAGATGAGGTTCTGGAATCCAACATTGTTGAAGAAAACTCTATCTGGCTGATATTCTACGACGGTGCTTCAAGAATAGGCCCCATAGGTCAGATCATTGCAAGAGTGGGGTAGTCTTGGTCTCTCCAGACAACCTAGTCATTCAGCGTGCCTATTTTCTTATAGAGTCGTGCTCCAACAATGTGGCAGAGTATAACGCTCTCATCATCGAGCTTCACTTAGTAAAACAACTGGGGGTTGAACACGTCGAGTCTTATGGCGATTCAAAACTCGTCGTCAACCAGGTTCGAGGGCAATACAAGGTTTGTCACGATGACTTGCTTCTCTATCATGGGGCGGCCTTGGACATCATCTCAACCTTCACCAAGTTCTTTATTGAACATGTACCTTAGTTACAAAATCTAGAGGCTGATGCACTGGCTGGCCTTGTCGCCTCCTTGGCGGCACCTCTCGAAACTCAATACTTTGTCACGGTGATCAGCCGAGATTTGGTATGTCCCAAAAATAATCTATGCATGTGTCTGGACCATGTTATACCAGCGGACGCCAGTATCAACATCAGGGACTGGCAATTTCTATTCATAGACTTCACAGCCTATGAAATCCTCCCAAATGACCCGAAGGAAGCTATGTCTGTCAAAAGATGCTCTCTCTGATTCTACTACGATACAGCTACCAAAATGTTGTATCGTCGTTCTTACGATGGGCTTCTCCTTCGATGCTTGTCAAAAGAAGAGGTGGCTGAAGCTCTTCGGGAGGCCCATGATGGTGCCTGTGGAGCTAATCAACCCGGTCCTAAGATATAGGATTGACTTCAACGTATAGGCTATTACTGGCCTACTATGATAGCAGACGCAGTCGAGTACGCCAAAAAGTGTCGGGTCTGCCAGTTGTACGCTGACTTCATCCATCGACCCTCGGAGTTCCTACACCCTACTGTTGCCTCCTGGCCATTTAAAGCATGGGGTATGGACATTGTTGGACTGATTAATCCTCCCTCATCAGAGGGCATCGCTTCATCTTAGCAATCACCGACTACTTCTCTAAGTGGGTGGAAGTTATACCTTTGTCAGAGGTAAAGAGCTCAAAGGTGATCAGCTTCATCAAGCATTACATCATCTATATTTTCGGGGTACCCCGGAGGATCATCCATGACAACGGTCTGCAATTCATAAGCCATACGTTTAGCAGGTTCTGTGATAAGAATCGTATTCAGAATGTGGCATCGACTGCTTACAATCCGACAGCAAACAGATTAGCTGAATCTTTCAATAAAACGATCATCAAACTCCTCAAGAAAGTCGTGCCGCCTAACAAGCACGACTGGGACAATAAGTTAAGTGAATGCCTTTAGGCCTACCACACAATAGTACGAACTCCGACAAAAAACACACCATTTTCCCTGGTATAAGGGAGCGAAGCTGTGCTTCCTCTTGAAATTTAGATCCCCTCGCTAAGAGTGGATATTAAGAATCAGTTGACGGAGGAAGACAATCAACATCGTTGGTTATAAGATTTAGAGGTACTAGACAAAAAATGCCTCTTGGCTCAGTAACGCATTGAGCTCTACCAAGCTCGTATTTCCCAGGCTTTCAACAAAAAAGTCAAAGAAAGGACTTTCCAAGTGGGTGACCTCATCCTGTCAGTCAGAAGGCCAATTCACAAAACATCGGGAAAGTTTGAACCCAAGTGGGAAGACCCCTTTATCATATAGACAGTGTACTCTAACGGTTTCTACTGACTCATAAAACCTACGAATTCGATAATCGAGTTCATTCCCCTTGATCATGATGTCTTTGGAGTCCAGTTGCTCTAGGGCATTCTCTCATCATTTTCCCAGTAGAAAACACCTAAGTCCATATCACCTCTGAGTTTTTTTCCTACATCCCTATAGAGCTTAATCTTACCTCTCAGTAAGATGATGCTAAAATGAGTGTTTACCATGTCCACATTACCTCTGAGTAAATATCCTATTCAACAACTCTTGTATTGTTACATCTCATCCATAGAACATCCACGTCCATATTACCTCTGAGTTATTCTTCATATCTGTAATGCCCCAGTCCCAAAATATGTAGGACTAGGAACGTAGACATGCCAGTTGTATTCATACGAAGTATACTCCAATATATGGAAGCCTAGTATAAATACATAAGCTGCAAAATGCAGTAGAACCATAACTAATCTCATCCATACAAAACAAATGAATAGAAGATCTCATATAATCAACTATGAAATTGTCACTTGATACATGTAGTTAGGCGAAGACAAATCCACTACCAACAAGATAGGAAAAATACATGAGAAAGAAATAAGTTTGGCTAGCGAAGTGAAGACGATCCAAATGCAATCATCCTCGAGGAAATAGCGAAGATCACGGCTAGAGCTAGAACACCTGCGAAAGACAATAGCACACACCTGGAGAGATAACCAGGTCCTCAGAGGGACGTAACAAGACACATAATATCATGCCATATAAACTGAATAAATATTGCTCAAATAAATAAGTAAATCGAATTATAACATGTTCCAATACGCACCTACTGAACGAGCGTACCATCCCCCGAACCAAACAAGGACAAGAGATGGTAAACTAATTCACGGTAACGTATCTTCCCATGCTATGAATCCAATATGGTATCCGGACCCCAACAAGGTTCAATACTTTCTCATCGAAGTAGTAAGTCACACCTACAACCAAATAAGGACAAGATGTGATGAACTAATTCGCGATAAGTTATTGTTCCAAGCCACGGTCAGATACAAGTTCCTAAACCAAAAGTACTCGTACCTAACGGATAGGGTAGCCTATCGTTCTAAGTGAAATGTAGTTAAGAACAATCCTTCCTACGCAAGGGCCCTGGCTGAATAGGATCGGCGTAGTCCCCCTTGGGCACCAGAGGCCCTATCAGTAAGAGCATGACATTCCGTAGAATCGTCAGTGGCCGTCAGTAATCATGGGTCATCAACCCCGTATCTCCAGCGGAGAGTCCGGGTCACAAGGAAGTGCATCGAAGCCCATACGCTAAGGAATTGTCCTCCCCGCCCAATGCCTACTGTGTTGTATCCACAACACAAACCACTATAACCGCTAAGTCAAACTAGCATGCAAACTCTATTAGCGGTTATTCCTATCGCACGGCTTGTACGTACTGGTGGCCAGCCAATCACGTACTTCCGTGTTCTATATGCGACACACAACCTCATGTTTCAACGTGTCAAGGCTAATGAATGCAACACACAAGGTTGTCCCTTAAATCTAGGTTTAATTTGTAAGAAAAATAATACATAGCAAAAAATATAAACGAACAGTAAGTTCTAACAAGTTATGCCATGTATCACAGTTTATTTTGCATAAAGAAAATAAGTAATGCATGAAATATGAGCTAAAATAATTAAACAGCAAATGGCAAGGTGTCTTGCCTGGTAGGACGTCTGGTGTGCTGCGATGATCAAGGTGGCACGATCTGTAACTTCGGTGCAACAACTATACATGGTAACCTCGGAGGGTGGCACGGACAGTTTTATTGGGTCCGGGACGGTCAAATTGGTTAGGGTGGATATAAATAAGCTCGAGATTTGGAAGAAGATAAGAAACGAACGATTGATCATGGTTATGATTATATAATTGTGGAAAATTTATAGAAATAAATATATATAACTATTTTTGACAATATAACTACATTTCTATTAGTAAAACGGTTTTAGATGAATACTTGAAAGTCATAAAAAATTATCTTTATATCAAAACTATAACTTGCTTCAACCATATTTAATACCATAAAATATATAATAATTAAAAGCCCAAACCCGATTTGAAATTGCATGTAGGGCCAAGCCCAATACTGTATATATAGTTGGAAAAATAATATTATGTAATTCTCAAAGTAATAACTTTAATAATAATAGTATAATGATAAGTATAACAAAAATACTAATGTCAATAATAATAGTTATAAACTAAATATTGTATTATTGATAACAGTGTAACTAATATTATTAATAATAATATACATACAAATAACATACATCATTTATACACTATATTCTGTATAAAAACCTATTAGTAAGAAGAAAATAACATATTAATAATAATAATAATAATGATAGTAAACATAATCATGTGAATATAATAAAAAAACTAAGTAATAATAAAAATTAAAAAAAAACCAAAACCAAAACCTTTAGAGAACAGCTGTTCTCTGCCAGCAAAGGAAGAAACGAGAGAGAGATTAAGCGAGAGAGAGATTAAGCGAGAGAGAGGCAGTGAGAAGGAGAGAGAATAGAGAGGGCGAGAGAGGGAAGTGAAGAAATGGGAAGAGGTGAGAAGAGAGCGGGGGAGAGCTCAGGAGAAGGTCGGCGAGGAGCTCAGCGATCGGCACGGAGGAGATGAGCGCGGGAAAGAAGGGAAGCTGGGCGGAGGCGGTGGCTTGGCCGGAGGGTTTGAGCGGGGAAATCAGTCGACGGCGAAAGGGTCGGTGGTCCGACGGCGCGGCGAGGACTCGTCGTCGGGGGCTGTCGTTGGTGGAGGCGTCGCGCCAAAGCGCGATAAACGGGAGGCGACTGACGGAGGGGAGTGGTGAAGGCGGAGGGGGTTTTCCGGCAAGGGTTCCGGTGGCGGGACGACGGAGTAGGGATGAAGGGGGCGGTCGCGTGCTACGACGAGGGGCGGCTCGGTCGGGCTGAGGGAGGCGCAGCTCCTGCGGCGCACGGTATTGGTGGGGCGGTGCAGCGCTGGACGGAGCTAGGGGGTTTTGATGGCGCGGAGGGAGGCGGTTCGCCGGAGCGGCGGCTAGGGCTATGCGGGATCGGAGGGTTTCGGCTGAGAGCGAGGAGGAAGAGGTAGGGTGGAGTCACCGACGGCAGCTGGGTCGGCAAGGGGACGGAGTGCGGCGGTTTGGAACTGGGAGATCAGCAGCGCTCCGCTCGGCAGGTGGTCGTGGGATTCGGCGTCGACGTCGAGGAGCGTCCTGACGCGGTGTGGTGCGTGGTGGTGGTGGTGATGTATTTTTGTTTGGTTATTCTTGTTTGAGGTTTTGGTCGGGTCGGCCGGTGGTCCGGGTGGTGGTGGCGTTGCGGGTTGGCGTGGGTCTGGCTGGTGGTCCGGATGGTGGTGTGGCTGTGGAGAGGGCAGACGTTCGGTCTCTTGGTGGTGAGGATGATGATGTTGGTCGTGGCGGTGGTGACAGGGGCGTGATGATGATGACGGCAATGGTGGTGGCAGCGGGGAGATATGGATTTGGTCGGGGTAGCGGGGAGACGGTTCGGGACAGATAGGGTTAGGAATTCGTTTAGGATTAGGTTTAGGAATCGTGTCCAAGTGTCGGACATGGAGATAAGGTTGGAAAGAATTTGGTGTACGTGTCCGGTATGTCAGACACAAAGAATACGATGTATATGTAAAAAAATAAGGATAGTGGAAGACACCCGGGGTCGGACCCGAGGCCGTCACGGCTGACACGAGGATGGATGGAACACCGACACGAGGCACGCCTATTTGTGGTGGAATAATTTGTGGAGAATAATGAATGATAGAAATTGGAGGAGTACCTGCCTATTTATAGGATGTGGGAATATCCAATTGGATAAGAATTAGGATCCCTTAAAACCCAATTTAGATATTTCCTAATTTAATTTAAAAGCAATCAAATCAAAATCCAAATCCAAATCCAAATCTAATTTAAATTTAAATATCCAATTTAAATTAAATTAAATTTCTAGTATAAAATCCAATAGGATAAATCAAATTTCAAATACTTAACTATTTAAATAAATACAAAATTTTAAATCAAGGTTTAAATTGGCACAATATCTTCCAAATATATTTTTCAAAATACCAATAATAATAATTTTGAAAATAATAAATATTTTTAAATATGTTTTTAGATAATAAAATATTAATATAAATAAATCTTGAAAATTACATTTTTATTTTAAAAAAATAAACTAGTAAAATGTTTATAAAATATGCACATGCACTAAGAATATTATTTATTCTAAATAAAAGTCCTTACATAATTAAAATCATAAATTTAGGAATTATTACATATATTATTTTAAAACTTATAAAAATAAGAAACTGTTTTTATAAAAATATGTACGCTCGCACATATTCGCACTCGTCGAGCAAAACGAAAATATAACGTCGTGCGCGACGTACAATACGACTATGCGACGTACAATACAAAATTTTAATTCAGTAACAAATTTTTAAAAATATATATAGTAGAAATTTAGGGGTTTTACATCCTACCCAACTTAAAAGAATTTCGTCCTCGAAATTAAGAATTAGTAGGGGGTGAGAAGACACAAGGGGGTATCGATGGGGAACAATCGATAACAAAATCATGTCGTAAGAATCGCGATTTAGATTATAGAAAAATAATACGGTATGGTCATGGGTAATGAATGAGGGTCACGATTAAGAGAACGAAATAGATTCGCTTTAATTAAGCGATTAGAGGGTCTTGATAGGGTCGAGTGTTTTAGGATGAAGGTATAGCAACTTCGAGTAAGAATGGTCATAGCCGATAGGAAAGCTAGAGAAAGTTCTAGTGTAACGCCTTCGTCGTCCTAAAATAGGTGAAGGCGAAAGCACTATAGAGTTCGAAGGAGGCGTTATCGAATACGAATACGTGATTCAAAGACGATCGAAAAATTTCAAAAGGAGTTGCCAAGGCAGTCGTAGATGGGATTCTAAAGGACAAGTTTAGCTATGTCCCCATCCACGTAGAACGATAGATAAAAGCGAACCAAAGTGCACTTGGTTGATCAGACCATCATGCACCGATTCTGATTAGACAATATTTTAGTGAGCGGACGCTCAATAGCATAAGTCATGAACAAACTCGATAAAGGGATGAGTTTGCAAAACTAGATTATAGTAGCAACATTTGTCAAGGTGGTAAAAATATAGGCACGAGATTAAGATTGAAAATAAGAACAATTATGAATAGTCTAAGATTCATAGGAATCTAAGTATTGTTTATTCCTATACCATCATTCTACGGTTTTTATTGACCAAGGCTTAGTTGACCAAGTGGGTTAACTTCCTCTAGTCTCTATGGTATAGATAATACCATTCGTATTCCCTTAATGGTCAAGGGTGTTTCAGGTCGTGGGGTGTTCTACCCAACTTAAAAAAAATTAAGCTAAGGGTGTTTGGGACATCTAACCAGTAGGGTCAATCTCTAGCAAGCACGAAGGGAGGATAAGAATAATGATAGAAGGAATCAAGCAAGATGCAATCGATGAGTCAAACGGTAGATAAAATCAAGGAAAGAGGTCAAGTATGTGGATGAGATCCTAAACTTCTAATCCTATTTGCAGGCTTGCTTGGTACGGTAAAGTAACCAAACAATTTATCTATACCTGCATGGGCCACCACAAAAACCCAATTTAGATATTTCCTAATTTAATTTAAAAGCAATCAAATCAAAATCCAAATCCAATTCCAAATCTAATTTAAATTTAAATATCCAATTTAAATTAAATTAAATTTCTAGTATAAAATCTAATAGGATAAATCAAATACTTAACTATTTAAATAAATACAAAATTTCAAATCAAGGTTTAAATTGCCACAATATCTTCCAAATATATTTTTCAAAATACCAATAATAATAATTTCGAAAATAATAAATATTTTTAAATATCTTTTTAGATAATAAAATATTAATATTAATAAATCTTGAAAATTACATTTTTATTTTAAAAAAATAAACTAGTAAAATGTTTATGAAATATGCGCATGCACTAAGAATATTATTTATTCTAAATAAAAGGCCTTACATAATTAAAATCATAAATTTAGGAATTATTACATATATTTTTTGAAACTTATAAAAATAAGAAACTGTATTTCTAAAAATATGTACGCTCGCACATATTCGCACACGTCGAGAAAAACGAAAATATAACGTCGTGCGCGACGTACAATACGACTATGCGACGTACAATACAAAATTTTAATTCAGTAACAAATTTTAAAAAATATATAGTAAAAATTTAAGGGTTTTACAATATCCCCACAGAGTCTATTCTTACCATATTCGTATAACCTCTAAGTAAGAAAATTCTACCACAAACTCTATGTTTACTACGTCCACATTACCTCTGAGTAAACATTCATATTCAACAACCTTCGTGTTGCCATATTCCCAATAGTAAACAATCGCGTCCATGTCACCTCTGAATTATTACTTGCATCCCTACAAAGTCATATCTTACCACGTTCACATAACCTCTGAGTAAGATACATTTAATGGGATTCTATGTTTACCATGTCTACATTACCTCTGAGTAAACATCCTATCAATTGACTTTCACCAACACGTCCATAATACCTCTAATGGTGTTTGTCATCTCAATTTACCATACGTACTTAGTTCTGAGTACGAGGATGATAAGTCCACATAAAGTTCCCAGTGGAAGTACCCAAACCTATCACGTCAATATTACCTCTGATAGGATTGTCACACCAAAAACAACAAAAAGTTATGCGCCAAAATAGCTCTACTGTCCATGCTTCTTATTCAAAGTATTTCAAAACTTGTCCAAAGTTTTAAAAACTTTGAAGGGGGTCTTGTAGAAGCATAAAAAATAGGATATTACTTTTAGTCCCCCATCGGATAGGAGAAGAAGATATAGCCTCATTTTTCCCTCTATATAGAGCCCCCGACCTCCTTTGGAAAGGGGAACAAAATTAAAAAAAAGGAAGCCCGTTGTCCAGGGAGCCCGTTTGAGTTACAAAAAAAAAACAGATCGAGACGGTGCTTCTTCTTCTTCTTGATGGGCTGCAGGTTCCTCACTTGTCATTAAGACAAGAAAAAGTTGGATTCTGAGTACTACAAGCCTTCGCGGCTTAGCACAAAAAAATCCAAGGCGGCATAGGACATGCGCCCTCAATGTGCTATGCTAGAAGAAGAAGTTAGATTCTGAGTACTACGAGCCTTTGTAACTTAATACGAGAAAATCCAAGGTGGCACGGGCCATGCGCCTTTACTGTGTTATGCTAGAAGGAAAAGTTGGATTCTGAGTACTACGAGCCTTCGCGGCTTAGTACGAAGAAATCCAAGACGGCACAAGCGCTACATGCTCAATATGCTATGCCATCAGTAGACCAGAGATGTGCGCTAACTGTCATGCGTACGGCTGATGGTAAATTGTATTGGACTGATACTGCGACCTTTGCGCCTAAAACGAATCAGTCTTTAAAGTCCTCATGTCACTTAGGTGCATTTCATGTGCAGGAACCAAGCCTGGGGCAGAAATTTTGATAGGCCCATACGTGTTGTCTAATTGTGCGTGTGAAGTTGGCCTCCCTTATAATACTGCTACTCATGATTCAGGTGTATTTCATACGTCCAAAAGTGAGTCAGGGAGCCTATTGTCCTCAATCACATCCATATGCAATGCTTGGCCGCACGCATGAAGTGGGAGTGAATATGGACCTCCCCTTGCACGACTTGCATAATATGATTAGTCACAAACGCAAAGTAGGGGAAACAAGTAATACGCACAACTCATCCCTTGCTGGACATACTTGTGCTAGTATCACCATCAATTGCTGCTGTTGCAAGATAGTAACCCCACCACCAAGGTAGTCCGTGTTCCAGTGACTACAACCTGTTGCACCTGTCTGACATCGTTTCAGAAATATTATGCCAATTGAAGACTTTTTTGTTGACATAAAAAGTCTACTATAACATATTCTAAACTCTATGGGTAGGCGCATCACATTTGACGCCTCAGCATAAGCGCATCCCTTCCTTGTCGCGAGCGAATCACTTTCTTGTCAACGAGCGAATCACTTCTTCGTCAACGCACGAGTGCATCTGCCGTCCTACAGATCTTCCAGCATAACGAAAGTTGGGGCATGACGATCCCAAACTCTACATTCAACGTGGCACTCGATGTCGTCTTGTAGAAAAACGCTACCAGTAAGGTGCACGAGCGTGAACTGCACTATCCATAGCTAACTCAGTGCATCTCAGTCTTCTGAAGGAGTTCGTCGTCAAAATTAAAGGTTCTTTGAACTGGGAGATCCACAACCGACAGCCGAATTACCAAAGATAAGGCTCACGACCACCCAAACCTAAGTTGAGGTCTGACATGAATGAGGAATGCCAAGAGAAAGTGAGCAAAGACTTCTCAGAAAAGCTTCTATTTATAGACAGACGCGTAGCCCCATGCCTACGCCACATGGCAGGCAGTCAAAAGCCCAAAGCCCCGAAATCAACATAATGAATCTCGTATTAGTGGCAAATTAATCTGACTTTAATGTGATGAATTTGCTATTAATGGCAATGAACTTGACACTTCAGGAATTGATTTAGTCAGCGTTTCGAGCCCCACGCCACATGCAGCGGCAAAACTTAAAAAAAAAGTTGACCAAATCCAATGTGATAAAGGCTACTATGCCTGTGGAAGTGGCTATCCCCCTGCAGGATTGGCTACGCCAGTGGAGTGGTTATGCCCTAGAGGGGACTACGCTGTTTACTCTAACTTCTCTCCAACCAAGGTGCATTTAATGCTCTCTGATACTAAGCTCAACTTCCAAAGTGAACACATTAGGCAGAGTGCAGACGTGCTTCGATGACGGCAGCATAAGAACCAAAGAGTCAAAGACCACTACGCTGAACATCCAATATAGGCATGATTCGGGCGTAGCTCGAACCTACTCCACTAGAAGCTAAGGATGGCTCGAAGATTGAGCTGACAGCCTACATCATCGTAATGATTAAGTGTTGTCAGAGACAGATGTACAATGCCACGTGGAATCTCATCCACGCCAAAATACTGCATCAAGACAAGTTTTAGCGTAGGGTCATCCCTACGGCCCCAAAATACTTTTATTCTATAACAGGAGACTTCACATGCCAAATCATGGCATAGGAAGCTCTTCTACTCCAACAGAGAGTAATCTCCGGGCAATGCACACGCGCTACGTATCATTGACCCGTTCATGCTCGTGAATGGGTACTAACTACCCAGGATTTCAGCAACAAGTGAATTCCAACAAACGCTACGTGGTGGCTCATCCGCAGCCCAGAGAGCAGTTATAGCAGATTCACTTCCAAGATCACATGCAGCTCCCTTGTGCCCAACAGATTATGAGCGTAGCATCTCTACGCGCAGCAGTGGATCATTCCACTAATCGACTATAATTTACTACTAAAATATGCTCTATTAGCGAAGTAATTTAGCGACAGAATAAAATAATGTCGCTAAATATCGAATGTAGCGACTCCTTTCTATAGACATCGCAAAACGTTGCTGAATAGCGGCGTACAGCGACAGGAGATAAAATACGTCGCTGAATGGCGACGTTCGACGACATATTATTAAATATGTGGCCATATATTAAAATATTTGTGATGTTTAGTGACGTCGCCTCTTGATGTCGCTAACTTTTTTACTTAGGGCACACTGCTTCCTTTTTCTCCTCACTCGAAAATTTTAGAATTTTCTTTTCCCCCCTCGACCCCCGGCTACTCCCTCCCCCCCCCCCCCCCGGCGACCCCTTCCCCCCCCGGTGACTCCCTTCCCCCCGGCGACCCCTCCCCCTTCCCCCCGTCGAGCTCCTCCTCCTCGAGCTCCTCCTCCTCTTCCTCAGGTAAACCCTAACCTAACTCCTCTCCCTCCTCCTCCTCCTCTTCCACGGACACATACACACACACGGACACACACGCACACACACGGATACACGGACGCACACACACAGACACACACGGACACACGGTTAGGGGTACAACTTGGGTGGGCTAAACCAAAACCCAATGGGATAAACCCGTTAATGGGTTGGGTTAGGGTTGAAGATACTCGGGTTCGGGCTCGAATTTGGGTTAAAATATTTGAACCCGATCAACAATCAGGTTGGGCTCGGGTTCATGTGTCGGGTTACCCGACGAACACGAAATATTGTGTGTGTGTCTCTTTATATTTGAGAGTGTATATATATAGGTGTCTTGATATATGTATATATATGTTTATTGGTTGTGTATGAGTTTGAGTGAGAATGGAGGGATGTCACTACCATATTTCTAGTTTGAGGGTATTTTTGTCATTTTTGAATTATTTGAATTTGATATATTTTATTAGGAATTTTAAACGATTTAATTGAATGGATTGATTTAAATACTAATTCATTTATTGCTATGTGATTTTGGTTAGCCTAACCTAGATTGGACCTAACCTAGATTGGTCATAACTAGTTTAGTTAGCCACTTTGAGAATTAGATGGTTTTGGTTAATGGTTTAAGTCAAGTTTAGTCAAGTTAAGTGATTTACAAAAGACTAGGAAAGAGCCCTAGATTCTAGGCCACCCATTAGCCTTGATTCATTCCTAGCCCTAGGTGTCCTGGTTCTGTAGGTATAGGGTTTGCCAATTTTCGTGTCCTGTACGTGTCCGTATCGGACACGTATCAGTATCGTGCGCAGGTGTTCGACGAAATTCCATAAAGGGCATTTCGATCGATTTTTCGAGAAGTGTTTGAATGAAAATTCGTGTCTTGGTGTCGCCTATAGGTTTCTTAGTAACTGAGGTGATTTCGAGTCGTGTCCGAGTCACACTGGACTCGGGGACACGTCTACGTGCGCGTGGACAGCAGTGTCCTGCTGCTCGTAGGTTCGTGTGGGTTATCTAGGACACGTGGGCACGTGTCCTTTGACACAGAGCTTGGGGCAGTGTCTGACACGACACTCCCCAAGTCTCGTGTCACTTGGTTGTGTGTCGAGTGTGTTGACACAAAGTCACAGTCAACCAGATATTGATAACATTGACTAAATAATATTTGTAATAATTCAATACGACACACGACGTCTACTTTAAGCTCAAGTCAGACGACAGCTCAGTCTCAGCTTCTTAGTTATTTTTGAGTCTGTATTTTACACTTTTGTTGAGTCTAGACTGATGTAAACTGTGTCATGCTGAGCTCTTGAGACTTGACCTATAGCCTACCCAATAATCCTCAAACTCCACCATCCAGAAAAATACCCACTGGCAACTTTGACCAGCTCTGTGCTCTGGAGACAGAGTTCGGGCCAAACTCTGCCTCCACACAGAGTTCGGGCCGAACTCTGTCCCCTAAAAATCAGCATCCCTAATTTTAGGGTTAGCTGGTTGCTAGTTGTCCAACGGCCAAATATTTGAAATTTCCTACCCGAATTCTGGCCGAATTCTGCCTACAAAAATACTATAAATAGGCCATGAATTTTCTCATTTCAAATCATCCAATCTTCTCTTCTCTTCTCTCTTATAGCTCAAATAAGCCATACCCTTCCCATCTACTAACCACAAGCCTCCTAAGTCTCGAGTGCTCAGCATCTCTCAGTTAGGATTCTTGTGCAAGAGTTGAAGAAGTCACTTGGACAATTCCAAGCAAATCGCCACTGCGATCCTCTGTAAGAAGTTGACGTGCTCTTCTGAAGTAAAGGCACGGGTTGTAAACTACTATTTCATAAATAGTGGATTTAATCCTGAGCTAGAGTTCTCAGGCCTGGACTAGTCCTCCATGAGGGAAACCAGGTTAAAATCGCTGTGTTTGCGTATGCTTTCTTGCTCTTCATTTACTTTCCGCATTTTACTCTGATTATTTATAGTTCGTGAAAGAGTTAATTTTTAATTGGTTATTTTATATATAACTCTATTCACCCCCCCTCCCTCTAGAGTTGCCACCTGTTCTTCAATTGGTATCAGAGCTCTGTTCTCTTTACAAGGATTTACATCCTAGAGCTGATCCATGGCAACCACACAATCCTTAATTTCCAATCACGGTGAAGGACAGTCCACTCATAGGCCTCCCCTATTTGATGGAACTAACTACACGTATTAGAAAACAAGGATGAGTTTTTATATCAAGTCTCTAGACTTCGACCTGTGGACAGTCGTCACTGACGGTTACAAAAAGCCTGCCAGGATAGTTGTCAACGGTGATCTCATTGAGAAATCACATGACAAATATTCTGACGAAGAGAAGAAACAGGCAAGTCTAGACGCGAGAGCTATTAATGCTTTATTCTGTGCTATAGACAGGAATGAGTTTAACAGGGTATCCACATGCACCACATCCTACGAAGTATGGAAGCTTCTAAAAGTGACGCATGAAGGAACCACCCAAGCCAAGGAATCAAAAATCAGTCGTCTTACGCAAGAATACGAGGCATTCAAAATGAAGCCAAACGAGACGATCACACAGATATTCATAAGATTCTACGACATCATCAACCCCCTATCCTCACTTGGAAAGCAATATTCAAATCATGAGAAGATTCGCAAGTTGCTTAGGGGGCTACCAAAAATTTAGAACCCTAAGGTGACAACCATCATAGAAGGGAACGATCTCACAACCATGTCAATGGAGACCTTGATGGGTAAGCTCATGACTCACGAGCTTGACCTCAAGGACTTCGAAGAGCCTGCTCCGAAGACTAAGGAGATCGCTCTCAAAGCTCATCGACGAAGGGCTGAGCACGATGAGACCGAAGACGACAACTCGGATGACGAAGACCAAGCTCTCATGGTTCGCAACTTCAAGAAATTCCTTCGCTTCAATAGAAGAAAGAAGGAACCACAAGAAGACGATGAAGAAGAGCCAACCTGCTATGGTTGCAAGAAGACTGGACACGTTCGAAAAGACTGTCCATTCTTGAAGAAAAGCAACCGCTTTGAGAAACCATACAAGAGGACCTCATCAAAGAAATATGCCAACACAAGCATTTGGCATGAAAGTGAAGCAAGTGACTCCGAGGAAGAAAAGGACTCTCCTCAAGATAAAGCAAATGTGTGCCTAATGGCAACTTCCAACAAGGTATCTAACGAAACTCTAGACGACTTCTCTTTTGATGAACTTGGCGATGCCTTCACAGATTTACTCGATGATCACAAAAAGGTCATCGGTAAATACAAACATGCCAAGGACAAAATCAAAAGTCTTGAAGACGAAATACAAAGAATTTCTCTATTACTTGATAACATTAGAGACACGTCACCCACTGATATCACTGATGAAGTATCCAAGCTTAAAATAAGCTTACATGATGCTGAAGCACGTATTGAGCAACAAACTCAAAAAATCACTACACTCAACACGTTGCTTGCTGAAGAAAAGAGTAGACACAAGATTTCCATGACTAAGATATATGGTTTAAATATTAAGGTTGATGAACTGCAAGCTGTTTCTAAGAGATTAGAAACCAAATTGGGAAAATAGGTTGCTCAACCTCAAACCCAATCACATGGGTACAACACCACTCAAGCTAGTCAACCACGTCATCCTCATGCAGCACGTAACCATGCTTTTATATACACTAACTTTCATAAAACACAAAAACCACGTGCACGTAAGGATACTTCTCATACTCATAATGCTGCACAAAGACACAACCAACATCACTCTACATATAGAAATCATCACCATGCCATGCCATATAGACAAGATCATCATGCCATGCCATATAGACAAAATCACCATATCATGCCATATCACCATGCTATGCCATATAGACAATATCAGCATACTATGCCACATAGACAATATCAGCATGCCATGCCACATAGACAATATCACCATGCCATGCCACATAGACAACATCACCATGATCACCATGCAAACTCTACACATCATGTCCATCCACATCATGCTGCCTATAGATATTATTCTCATGTTCCTAGTGTAAATAAAAATGCTATCTGTACTTACTGTGGATCACATGGACACATTTCACCACAATGTAGAGTTAGAAGACTGGTAGACAAAAAGATATATGATGGTTTTCGAAAACTAACTTTTTAGGACCCTCAAGAACTTGGGTACCAAAGGTCACATCTACTCTTGATGTAGGTGGACCTTCCTTCCTCAACTGAAAGTAAGTGGATTCTCGATAGTGGATGCTCGCGACATATGACAGGAGACGCAAATCTTTTCGTATCACTATCGATGAAGAGAGAAGGATACGTATCCTTTGGTAACAATTTAAAAGGGCACATAATAGGTAATGGTATTATTGGTCATCCTCCCTCTCCTGTAATAAAGGATGTCTGCCTAGTGACCGAGTTAAAGCATAACCTGCTCAGTATTAGCCATCTTGCTGATCATGGATATGATATTAACTTTGGACAAAACAAATTGCCTCATTTATGATAGGTCAACGGGAGACATTGTTTTTGAAGGGGAAAGAGAGGATAATATTTATATTTTCTATCTTTCTATAGATACTAACAATGCAGTTAGATGTTTATATGCCCACAAAGATGAACGATTACTTTGGCACCAGCGTCTTGGTCATGCCAATATGGATACTATATCCAGGTTATCAACCAAGAAGCTAGTGAGAGGATTGCCCGACATCACATTCAAAAAGGACACGGTATGTGCCGAATGTGAATTGAACAAAGCAACCAAATCCTCATTTCATTCCATCAACTCTGTAAGTACTACTAGACCCCTGCAACTACTCCATATGGATTTATTTGGTCCTAGTAGAGTAGCAAGTCTTGGTGGTAAACTTTATGTATTTGTTATTGTTGATGATTTTTCGAGATTTACTTGGGTTTTCTTTCTCACAAACAAAAGTGATGCTATTTAAGTTTTTAAGATTTTTGTCAAGAAAGTTCAAAACGAAAAAGGCTACATGATCACTCGAATCCGAAGTGACCATGGAGGCAAATTCGAAAATTCTGATTTTGAAAAATTTTGTGATTCTAATGGTTTTGATCATGAATTTTCTTGTCCAAGAACTCCTCAACAAAATGGTGTTGTGGAGCGGAAGAATAGGACTCTCGGCGATATGGCTAGAGTCATGTTGAATAAATTTTCACTTCCTAAATATTTCTGGGCAGAAGCTGTCAGTACAGCATGCCACATTTTGAATAGGGTGCTTATTCGTCCCATTACGAAGAAAATACCCTATGAGCTTTGGTTTGGGAGAACCCCCAATGTTTCTTATTTTAAGGTTTTTGGATGTAGATGTTTTATCCTTAACACCAAAGACAACTTAGGCAAATTTGATGCCAAAGCTGACGATGGTATTTTCCTTGGTTATGCCGCCAAGAGTAAGGGATATAGAGTCTTTAATAAACGCTCACTAATTGTGGAAGAGTCAACAAATATGACTTTTGATGAAGATAACAGTGCAGCAAGTACTCTTGATGATGACGTTAAGCCATCAACTTCTACTCCAATGAATACTTCTACCGAAACAAATTCTCTGGAGGGCTTGCCAAAGAAATTCTCTTTCAAGCCTTCTCATCCAGAAAATTTAGTGTAGGTGAAGTTTCACGTGGAGTAACTACCAGATCATCACTAAGAGACTCTATTGCTAGCACTGCCTTTATTTCACAAGTTGAGCCAAAAAACATTTATGAAGCTTTTAATGATAAATTTTGGATTTCTGCTATGCAAGATGAACTCAACCAATTTGAGAGGAGCCAAGTGTGGGAACTAGTTCCTAGACCGGCTAATCACTCGATAATTGGTACTAAATGGGTGTTTAGAAATAAAGTGAGAAGATGGTTCAGTCACACGCAACAAAGCTCGTCTAGTAGCTCAAGGATACAACCAAGAGGAAGGTATCGACTACGATGAGACGTATGCTCCGGTTGCTAGACTAGAATCCATTCGGATGCTTTGTGCATTTACAAATTATCAAAATTTCAAATTATTTCAAATGGATATGAAAAGTGCTTTCTTGAATGGTTTTATTAAGGAGGAAGTTTATGTAAAACAACCCCCCGGCTTTGAAAATCACAAATTTCCCGACCACGTGTTCAAGCTAAAGAAAGCGCTATATGGCCTTAAACAAGCCCCCAGAGCTTGGTATGAAAGGCTAAGTAGTTTCTTGCTTGAGAAAGGTTTTTCAAAAGGAAAAATTGACACTACACTTTTCATAAAATCTTTTAAAGACACTATTCTATTAATTCAAATTTATGTTGATGATATCATTTTTGGTTCTACTGATGAAACCCTCTGTCAAGAATTTGCCAAGTGTATACAGACAGAATTTGAGATGAGCATGATGGGAGAACTCAACTACATTCTTGGTCTGCAAGTAAAACAAATGGCAAATGGAACTTTCATCTGTCAGTCGAAGTATACAAAAGACATGCTAAAAAAGTTCGATCTTGACAACGTCAAACGAATCAGCACTCCAATGGCTACTTCAACCAAACTCGAACCAGATGAGAGTGGCAAACCTGTTGATCAACGTAAGTATCGAGGTATGATAGGCAGCTTACTTTATTTAACTTTTAGTCGCCCCGATATCATGTTTAGTGTTTGCTTATGTGCTAGATATCAAGCAAATCCTAAGAAATCACACTTGACCGCGGTTAACCGTATCTTTCGATACCTTAAGGGTACGATTACAGTGGACCTATGGTATCCCAAGTCAACATCATTTGACCTCATTGGTTACTCTGATGCTGACTTTGCTGGATGCAAGGTCGACCGTAAAAGTACAAGCGGCACGTGTCATTTATTAGGAAAGGCTTTAGTCTCTTGGTTTAGCAAGAAACAGAATTCTGTCGCACTATCCACAACAGAAGCTGAATACATCGCAGCTGGGCGTTGTTGTGCACAAATTCTGTGGATGAAGCAAACCCTTGAAGACTATAATCTATCTTTCATGCACATTCCTATATTCTGTGACAATACTAGTGCTATTAACTTAACTAAGAACCCTATCTGTCACTCACGCACAAAACACATTGAAATTAGACACCACTTTTTGTGTGATCATCAGCAAAATGGTACGATTAACTTAGAGTTTATTGACACTGATCATCAGCTAGCAGACTTCTTTACTAAGCCATTATCCGAAGAGCGCTTCAATTTTCTTTGTCGTGAACTTGGAATTTTAGATGAAGCTGTCATAAATTAAAACTCACCTGCGTAAATATCGATTATATTATGATTCTCTTACGATGAACTTGCTATGGGTACAAGCCGAAAGGGCCCTTCTGACAACAAGACATAAAAGCCTAAGCGACACGGTGCACTAGTCCACAGGACTACCGCTAGCTGGGATCCGGCCCCTGCAGCTAACCCATGGCAACTTCAAACTATTGAATTATGATATATTTCCTTATTTATTATAAGGTTCGTTTTAATTTCTTACTGCTGATTCACTATTTTTCAATTTCTTTCTGCTATTATTCTTATTGATTGAATCTCTCAAGCTTTTCTTTCATATCTTACTTTATTTTCCATACTTAGCCATTTTTCCATAATTTGGCCTGCTTTTCAGTTCTGGAACAAGGATCCAGAACTCGGGCCGAATTCTGTCCCCAACAGAGTTCGGGCCGAATTCGGTTCCCATCTTCCAGAATCGGGGACAGCCACAGCCGTTTGATCAAATGTGATCCTACGGTCCAGATTTTACTATTTTCTCATAATTTGAATCATTGTTTCAAGATCTTTGCTTAAATGAGTTAGTGGCTTCAAACTTTGTTATCTATCGTAGCACCATACAAATGTTCTATTGTAACTTGACTCACGATGCCACTCACATCTATTCCCGGGTTGCCGGTATTGATATTGCTTTTGATGCTTCTGAGTTGGGCGAGTATCTTGCACTTCAAGATCTCGATATTTGGGATAAGCTTGTAGAAGCTCGCCAATTCCAATTTGTTGGTGAAACTTCCCTTGAGAGTTTCAAGGAGGAACTATGTGCCCCTAACATAAGTCCTCGCAAGCTTATGGCCAAGCACCTCAACCCGTACTTCTATGAACTTCATCGAATTATTTTCAACACTATTTTGCCAAAAGCTGGCTCCACCGATGAAGTTACATATTTTGAGATCTCTGCTTTATATCATCTTCATTATCGCATTTCGTTCAATCTTCCTCGTACCATGATGGACTGGATGATTAACTGTAGGAAGAAACCACGAGCCCTGGTTTATCCTTTGTATCTTCCTATGGTTTTTTGTGCGTTCATTGTCCCTCTTCATGACTGTCCTTTCTTGCCTGCTCCTGCCTTCCTTTCCAAGGCACGACGTCTTCAGGCAGTCGTCGCCTCTCCTGACACTTCTGAGCATTCTGATGATGAGGAGCCCGACGCCCCTCCACTTGGACAGGATGCGCCACCTCCTCCTGCTACTCTTGACTCCATCCAGACCATGCTCAGAGATCGTTTCGCATTGGAGGACGATCGCTGGACTCAGATGGACTACCGGACTACCCTGCAGATGAGTGCCCTCAGTAACTCGCTGCACGATATTCGGTATTCTATGTCTCGTCACCCTTCTATGCCCATTCCTATGGAGCGGGATCCTGGTCGTGCTGGTTATCGCATTGACGACCCCTGGGTCATGCGCTACCTGGATCCAGATGCTGCTATTGTGGACCCCAGCCGTTCTTTCACTGATCATTCAGACTCTGCTGGGCCTTCTCGTGCTCCATGATGGAGATGGCGTTTACTATCTGCTGTTGCTGCTGATGATTCTAGTTTCTGGTTTCTGATTTCCAGTTATTTAGTTTTATTTGGATTTATGTACTTGGGTTGTACTAAAACTCTGGTAGTTTGATGACTCTGGTTATGTGTGATGACATTTTCTGCTTATCATAGTTTATTATTCTATGCTAGTTGCTCGTGTCACGCCCCGATTCGGGGAATCGCTCGCTTTGCTTCGATTCACGCCGAATCGATCGTCCTCGCTAAGGCGTGATGCCGTACAAGTCTGGAGTTGCACTTGTACAAGGCTAGAACATGCGCATTTATATCAATTCATCACATTTGAAAAATAAGCCACAGTTGCGGAAACATTAAGCAAGCGGAATAGGAAGAAAATATTCATTTTATTGATGATTGTAGTCAGAATACAACTTTTCTCGATAATATTTGAAATGCCTTTTCGGCTACATTGATTCATGAAAAGAAGTACAACTGATAGGCTGCCATGAAATAATTTTCCGTTCCATACATCACGCCCCTTTAGTACTTAGAAATATAAGTAGCTATCTTTGAAATCTCCGCAATACTTTGTGCGTCTTTAGGGAAAAACAACTTGAAAGGAAACAGCAGTTCAGAAAGCTTTAATTGCGATGTGCGCCCGAGCCTTCTCTAGTACCTGTGGAGGAGGGGTCAGCACATTATAACAATGCGCTGGTGAGCCCCGTTGGCCCACTCAGCTAAACCAACATTTTATTAATGACAAGCATTTTAAAGATATGAATTTATAAGGGACAGGCAACATTTAGAGTAAATCACAATTCAAATGACATGGTAGTTCAATAAACCATGTTTACTTTACCATTGGCCGAATCCAGCTTTCCTGCATAAGATACAGGATAATAATAATATACTTACCGCCCCTGCATAAGACATTGATTAGCATACATTCCCACGATGTGACCACTGGTGTTGTTAAACCATATGGACTCTTTTCATTCATTCATTTGCATTTGGGACTTCAAGATAATGAGATGACAGCACAGTAGGGAGCTAGCCTCTATGATGCCTCGCATTACTCATGTTCCCCAAAGCACTTCATTATTTCCTCCTAGGCCGAATCGGTACAGGCGCCCCTGTACCGTTCGAGGAAATTATTGCTCAATCCTTGTATACAAGTTGTCCATGGTCAGGCGAATGTGTGTCCGACTCGATATACACAGTGTGCATAGAATATTTGAAGTAATAGGTAACAAGATCATTCTTAGCATTTCATAACCATCATTCTAGGCATCAATTCAATCATTTCAATGTTCAGTTCATTGCAGTGTAATCAATTCATTTCAATGTTCTATCTCTAGCATCTTAGTGGTATTGACTTGTGGCATTAGCATCTTGGTATCGATCAACGGATGTTGCAAGACAATTATTTAGTTGGCATGAAGGAATAGCGAGAGGGACAATACCACCACAGAGATCCACACTCACCAAATTAGAGAATCGTCGAGAGAGAGAGGAACACTTGCACGCTTAGCCTTCCGTCATGCGTCAGTCTGCATTGGCACCAAAAGATTGATTAATAATCCATCTCGTTGTGTTCTCTTCTCTCAGAATTCTCAAGAATGAATGCTATGCAAATCGATAAAAACGGACAAGAATCAAATCATCGAAAATCATTCAGAAAAGCATCCATCAAAACCAAGCAGCAAAACCAGCAGCAAAACATCCAGAGAAAACTCTTGGACGCATTTCAAGAGAAACCGATCCATCAATTGGAAAGGTTCTTATGCACTTGTCTGTGATCGATTCGATGCCGATGGTAAGTTTCCCCAATACTCGGTTCCGACCGAGTTAGCCAAGCCACAAGCCTTACATAGTGAACCGCTAGGAGCGGGACACTACATAATATACCACTAAGAAAAAGTTTCGTCCTCGAAACTTAAAGCAAAGGTCCTACCTCAAAATTATCAAACAACGAGGGGTACTTCACTCGCATCTCTTCCTTTAATTCCCATGTTGACTCCTCTACAGCATGGTTCCGCCACAGCACGTTGACCAGGGATACTGTCCGATTCCGTAAAACTTTCTCTTTCCTGTCTAAAATTTGGACAGGTTCTTCAGTGTAGGATAGGTCAGCGCTCAGCTGCAGCTGGTCGAAGTTCACTACGTGACTTGGATCATGCACGTACTTCCGAAGTTGAGATACATGGAAGATATCGTGCACATCAGCCAGAGCCGGAGGCAGTACAAGTCGATAAGCCACTGAGGCTACCTTCTCCAAAATCTCGAATGGTCCGACGAATCTCGGGCTTAGCTTTCCTTTCATCCCAAACCGCATCACACCTCGCATGGGTGTGACCTTCAAGAAGACATGATCGCCTGCTGTGAATTCCAAAGGTCGTCGATGAACATCCGCATAACTCTTTTGTCGACTTTGAGCAACTCTAAGTCTTTCTCGAATTAAGCGAATCCTCTCGACGGCCTGTTCCACAAGTTCTGGTCCAAGCACTTGTCGTTCACCTACTTCATCCCAGCATATCGGTGATCGACATTTCCGTCCATATAAGGCTTCGTACGGGGCCATTTGGATACTTGCCTGATAACTGTTGTTATAGGCAAATTCTGCTAATGCGAGATGTGTGTCCCAATTTGTCTTCGAATCGAGCACGCACAATCTTAACATATCTTCAAGAATCTGGTTTACTCTCTCTGTCTGACCATCAGTCTGCGGATGGTAAGCTGTACCGAAGTTCAACTTTGTGCCCATAGCCGAGTGCAGACTTATCCAAAATCGCGACAAGAATCTTCCGTCTCTATCCGATACTATAGAAGCTGGCACCCCATGTAATCGAACAATTTCATTTATGTAGATCTGAGCCAACCGTTCTACTCCCCATGTAACTTTTATTGGAATGAAATGTGCCGACTTGGTTAATCTATCCACGATAACCCAAATCGCATCATTTCCCTTCTGAGTTCTTGGCAAGCCAACTATAAAATCCATACAGATATTATCCCACTTCCACAGTGGAATAGCTAAATTTTGTAGTTCTCCGCCTGGCCGTTGATGTTCGGCCTTCACACGCTGACAATCCATGCATTGTGACACGAATAGCGCCACATCCTTCTTCATACCATGCCACCAAAAGGTTGAGCGTAGATCCTTATACATTTTCGTGCCTCCCGGATGCAAGGAATACTTTGCGAAATGAGCCTCGGTCAGTATTTCTTTCCTGATATTCTCATCCTTAGGAACGCACAATCTCCCCTTGACACGAATAGTGTCATCTTCAACGGTAAAGTCTGACGCCTTTCCTGCTAGAATCAACTCGCGTATCTTCTGCAGAAACGGGTCATCCTTCTGAGCAATCTTAATCCTTCCCTGGAGACTCGGCTCAAGTTGTAACTGAGCCAACTGCACATTCTGCGGACGGATCCTGAACTCGATGCCCATCTCTTCAAGATCCCGTAGTACCTCTTTTGCTATTGTTAGGGACCCAACAAATTTTCGACTCAAGGCATCAGCTACCACGTTCCCTTTACCCGGCGTGTAAGAGATTGTCAAGTCATAATCTTTGATCAATTCTAACCAACGCCGCTGCCTCAAATTCAATTCCTTTTGCGTGAATATGTACTTTAGGCTTTTGTGATCCGTGAAGATCTCGCAGGACACACCATAAAGATAGTGTTGTCACAATTTCAACGCGAACACAATCGCCGCCAGTTCCAAATCATGTGTTGGATAATTCTTCTCATGCTGTTTGAGTTGTCTCGAAGCATAAGATATTGTCTTCCCATGTTGCATAAGAACACATCCCAAACCAAGTCCCGACGCGTCACTGTAGATCTGAAATCCCTCAGAGCCTTCCGGCAGTGCTAAAATTGGGGCCGTGACGAGCCGCTGCTTGAGTTCTTGGAAACTACTCTCACAGTCGTCCGTCCACTTAAATACGACTCCTTTCTGAGTCAGGCGAGTCAAAGGCGAGGCGATTCTCGAGAAGTCCTTCACAAATCTACGGTAGTACCCGGCTAAACCAAGGAAACTCCGTATTTCACTAGCTGATACAGGCTGCTTCTAGTCCACCACTGCCTCAATCTTCTTTGGGTCGACGGCAACACCTTCCGCCGAAACAACATGTCCAAGGAACGACACGCTGTTCATCCAAAACTCACACTTACTTAGCTTTGCATAGAGCTGGTTGTCTCGCAGCGTCTGAAGTACTTCTCTCAAGTGCTCGACATGAGTCTCCCTATCCTTTGAGTAGATCAAGATGTCATCGATGAACACAACAACAAACTTGTCTAAGAACGGTCGAAACACTCTATTCATTAAATCTATGAAGGCTGCTGGAGCATTAGTCAAGCCGAATGGCATGACCAAAAACTCATAGTGTCCGTATCTCGTACGGAATGCTGACTTAGGAACATCTTCGGGTCTGATCTTCAACTGATGATATCCTGAACGAAGATCGATTTTTGAAAACACGGTCGCCCCTTGTAGCTGATCGAATAGTTCATCTATCCTTGGCAAAGGATACTTGTTACGGATGGTTGCCTTATTCAGTTCTCTGTAATCGATGCATAACCGCATCGTTCCATCCTTCTTCTTTACAAATAATACTGGAGCTCCCCATGGAGATACACTTGGGCGAATGTATCCTCGGTCTAATAATTCTTGTAGTTGTACCTTTAGTTCCTTTAATTCTGCCGGAGCCATCCTGTACGGCGCTTTAGATATCGGACGAGTATCCAAAAATGTGTCAATTGTGAATTCAATTTCTCTATCCGGCGGCATCCCAGGTACCTCGTCCGGAAACACATCGGGGAACTCTGCCACGATCTCGGTCTGATTCGAATCTACACCCTTCATTTGAGTATCAAAAACAGAAGCAAGGAACCCTTCACACCCTGAGTACAACATGTGCCTTGCTGTAACTGCCGATATTACCATAGGTCCTTGGAACGCCGAGCCGCACGAGTAAGAGAACTCTGTTTCTCCGGTTAGGCAAAACACAACTCTCTTATCCGCACAGTCAATCGTTGCATGACAGGCGCTGAGCCAGTCCATTCCCAAGATGATATCGTACTCTTTGATGTCGAGTACAATTGCATCCAGAGATAAAGTCTTGCCTCCAATTTTAATGTAGCCGTCCCTGCGAATCAAAGTTGCAGGCATATCTACTCCCGAAGGAGTGCTAACACACAAAGCTGTCTTTGGTTGAGTCATACAAAATTTATTTTCCGTTACAAAATCAGAAGAGATAAAGCAATGAATAGCGCCAGAATCAAAAAGTACTCTTGCAGGTGTGCCTTTATATAGCAACGTACCTGTTATAACATTCTCCGCGGTCTGGGCCTCTGCCTGAGTCAAGGCATAAACCCTTGCTTGCCCACCTTGTTGATTCGGTACATTCCCAGCTGGAGCCGGTAAGGCTGGTGGCGCTTCGCCACGATGCTGGTTGTTATATGGTCCCCGGTTGTGGTTGTTGTTATGCCCACGATACTGATTATTGTTATGCCCACGAGGAGGATACTGATTCCCTCCTCTATTTCTGCAGTCAGCTTCCTTATGGCCCTGTTCGCCACATTTGAAACACTTCACCCGACAATCCTCAGATCGATGTCCCCAACGGTTGCATGATTTACAACGTTCTGTATGTTGAGGCCCTCTATTGTCTCCAGTATTGTGACGCTTAGGTGCGTCATTCCTGCTAGCAAACCAAGGTCGTTTCTGATTATTAAGTCCTTGGTTGCTCTTCATTGTCTCACGACTAGCCGGCTTATGAAATCTCTCCATCTCGAGAGCTGTCTCGTACGCATCCCGGTAAGACGTACATTTTCGAGTTAGCACATCCCGCTCTAGGCCTTCATTCAAGCCTTGCACAAATCTTCCTCGCTTGGCATCGTCATTCGGTACCATATACCCAGCGAATGCGACTCTCTTCAAAAACTCTGTCTCGTAGTCATGCACTGACATACTGCCTTGTCGAAGTGCAATGAACTCATTCTCTTTTGTTGTCGGACAGCGGGTGGAATGAATTGAGTGATGAAAGCCTGCTTGAAGGCCTTCCAAGACATCTTTATATCCTGACTATTTCCGCAAAGTGCCTGTCTCTGCGAAATCCACCATTCCTGGGCCTTGAGACGAAGTTGTACAGCGGCACACTCCACTCTCTTACTGCCCTGAATCTCTAACATTCGGAAATAGCCCTCCAGTGTGTTCAAGAAGCCCATCACCTCATCTGGCTCCTCTTTCCCATTAAAATCAGGTGGGTCGCAACTTTTAAATTCAGAGAACTTGAAGCTCGTCCTCTTCCGTGTCGGCGTCTCAGATTTCTCTGCCGGCACCTCCACGGTCTCGGTTGCTGTGGCCTTTGCAGAAACATTAGAATCGGTCGACAGCTTGATGACAATCTGAGTTAGACTATCAACTTGCTTTTGTTGAGCATCCAGCTGCTCCTGAATCTGATACTGAAGCTGCTCCTGAAGCGCGCGATGTTGAGCTTCGCTCTGCTTCCTCTGAGCCTCTATTTGCTTAATCAGTTTCTCAATCGGGTCAGACGATGAATTCATCTTTGAGCTATCACCCTTGGTCATTCTACAACAAAGAAATAATTCCATTAGCACTCATAAAATATTTATGGGCTTATTGTATGGAACATTATTTCATGCCAGCGCTATCGACACCATCAATCGAGAAAATTTGCATCAAGACTTCCTTTTTGAAATAATTATTTTTTTTGAAATCCGAGAAAGTGAAACCGAGCTCTGATACCAACTTGTCACGCCCCGATTCGGGGAATCGCTCGCTTTGCTTCGATTCACGCCGAATCGATCGTCCTCGCTAAGGCGTGATGCCGTACAAGTCTGGAGTTGCACTTGTACAAGGCTAGAACATGCGCATTTATATCAATTCATCACATTTGAAAAATAAGCCACAGTTGCGGAAACATTAAGCAAGCGGAATAGGAAGAAAATATTCATTTTATTGATGATTGTAGTCAGAATACAACTTTTCTCGATAATATTTGAAATGCCTTTTCGGCTACATTGATTCATGAAAAGAAGTACAACTGATAGGCTGCCATAAAATAATTTCCCGTTCCATACATCACGCCCCTTTAGTACTTTGAAATATAAGTAGCTATCTTTGAAATCTTCGCAATACTTTGTGCGTCTTTAGGGAAAAACAACTTGAAAGGAAACAGCAGTTCAGAAAGCTTTAATTGCGATGTGCGCCCGAGCCTTCTCCAGTACCTGTGGAGGAGGGGTCAGCACATTATAACAATGCGCTGGTGAGCCCCGTTGGCCCACTCAGCTAAACCAACATTTTATTAATGACAAGCATTTTAAAGATATGAATTTATAAGGGACAGGCAACATTTAGAGTAAATCACAATTCAAATGACATGGTAGTTCAATAAACCATGTTTACTTTACCATTGGCCGAATCCAGCTTTCCTGCATAAGATACAGGATAATAATAATATACTTACCGCCCCTGTATAAGACATTGATTAGCATACATTCCCACGATGTGACCACTGGTGTTGTTAAACCATATGGACTCTTTTCATTCATTCATTTGCATTTGGGACTTCAAGATAATGAGATGACAGCACAGTAGGGAGCTAGCCTCTATGATGCCTCGCATTACTCATGTTCCCCAAAGCACTTCATTATTTCCTCCTAGGCCGAATCGGTACAGGCGCCCCTGTACCGTTCGAGGAAATTATTGCTCAATCCTTGTATACAAGTTGTCCATGGTCAGGCGAATGTGTGTCCGACTCGATATACACAGTGTGCATAGAATATTTGAAGTAATAGGCAACAAGATCATTCTTAGCATTTCGTAACCATCATTCTAGGCATCAATTCAATCATTTCAATGTTCAGTTCATTGCAGTGTAATCAATTCATTTCAATGTTCTATCTCTAGCATCTTAGTGGTATTGACTTGTGGCATTAGCATCTTGGTATCGATCAACGGATGTTGCAAGACAATTATTTAGTTGGCATGAAGGAATAGCGAGAGGGACAATACCACCACAGAGATCCACACTCACCAAATTAGAGAATCGTCGAGAGAGAGAGGAACACTTGCACGCTTAGCCTTCCGTCATGCGTCAGTCTGCATTGGCACCAAAAGATTGATTAATAATCCGTCTCGTTGTGTTCTCTTCTCTCAGAATTCTCAAGAATGAATGCTATGCAAATCGATAAAAACGGACAAGAATCAAATCATTGAAAATCATTCAGAAAAGCATCCATCAAAACCAAGCAGCAAAACCAGCAGCAAAACATCCAGAGAAAACTCTTGGACGCATTTCAAGAGAAACCGATCCATCAATTGGAAAGGTTCTTATGCACTTGTCCGTGATCGATTCGATGCCGACGGTAAGTTTCCCCAATACTCGGTTCCGACCGAGTTAGCCAAGCCACAAGCCTTACATAGTGAACCGCTAGGAGCGGGACACTACAGCTCGTTTTGATCATTCATATATAGTTTCTTCTCTATTTGGTGTGGTTGCATCATTATTATTCTTATGCAGTCTATATTGTTAATGCCAAAAGGGGGAGAAATATGTATATTCTTGTCATACTACTTTTAATATATATGTGCTATTTGGTGCTTTTGGGAGATTATCAGGCCAACAGGTTCAATGCATTATTTGCGGGGGAGCTATTGGTTCTAGCTCGGCACCGTTCACCGGTTACGGGGGAGCTATTATTTCTGCTTGGCATTGATTATGGGGGAGCTATGTTTTTGTGATCAACTGTGTCCAGGTATGAATATTGAATATACATATATTATTTTATGAATTATCAATATGGGGGAGATTGTTGACACAAAGTCACAGTCAACCAGATATTGATAACATTGACTAAATAATATTTGTAATAATTCAATACGACACACGATGTCTACTTTAAGCTCAAGTCAGACGACAGCTCAGTCTCAGCTTCTTAGTTATTTTTGAGTCTATATTTTACACTTTTGTTCAGTCTAGACTGATGTAAACTGTGTCATGTTGAGCTCTTGAGACTTGACCTATAGCCTACCCAATAATCCTCAAACTCCACCATCCAGAAAAATACCCACTGGCAACTTTGACCAGCTCTGTGCTCTGGAGACAGAGTTCGGGCCGAACTCTGCCTCCACACAGAGTTCGGGCCGAACTCTGTCCCCTAAAAATCAGCATCCCTAATTTTAGGGTCAGCTGGTTGCTAGTTGTCCAACGGCCAAATATTTGAAATTTCCTACCCGAATTCTGGCCGAATTCTGCCTACAAAAATACTATAAATAGGCCATAAATTTTCTCATTTCAAATCATCCAATCTTCTCTTCTCTTCTCTCTTATACCTCAAATAAGCCATACCCTTCCCATCTACTAGCCACAAGCCTCCTAAGTCTCGAGTGCTCAGCATCTCTCAGTTAGGATTCTTGTGCAAGAGTTGAAGAAGTCGCTTGGACAATTCCAAGCAAATCGCCACTGCGATCCTCTGTAAGAAGTTGACGTGCTCTTCTGAAGTAAAGGCACGGGTTGTAAGCTACTATTTCACAAATAGTGGATTTAATCCTGAGCTAGAGTTCTCAGGCCTGGACTAGTCCTCCACGAGGAAAACCAGGTTAAAATCGTTGTGTTTGCGTATGCTTTCTTGCTCTTCATTTACTTTCCGTATTTTACTCTGATTTTTTATAGTTCGTAAAAGAGTTAATTTTTAATTGGTTATTTTCTATATAACTCTATTCACCCCCCTCTAGAGTTGCCACATGTTCTTCAGAGTGCGTGCGGACACGTGCACTGGTCACTCGAGCTCGTGCAGGCTCGTACATGCGTGTGTATGGTTCTGGACACTCGTGTGTCCTATTTTAGGACACTATTTTGTGCATGTGACACACACTAATACCCCCCCATTAATTACCAACTATATGTTCTTCATGAATTGCTAAATTGTAGTAGGAAATCAAATGTGGAATTGGAATGGCAGTCGACTGATACAGCAGTGTATCAGTGTATGCACTGCTCTCTCTCTCTATTTTCTGTTTTAAATTTCTGTAATTGGTGATTAATTGTATACTAAATTATATCCTAACATTCCCAAATCTCTGTTAGTGTAATTTATATATTAGAATGGGATAATCGAATGTGGGTTTGGGGTTATTCTTTGTTGACTGATACCAGTGAGAGTATCACTGTTTAATTCCTATTGTTAATGATTACATTATGGTTTAGTCATAATTAGATGCTAAATAATGTCCTAACTTGTCTACAAATCTCTGTTAGCTAATCATACATGCAAGAATAGGCCTTACAAATCGTAAATGGGATTTTGGCTTTGGGGTTGTTCATGATTTGCTCAATGTTATTTCCACATTCCTGTGATGAACTCATGTCTGAGAATTGAACCATGAATTACTGATTAATAGTAGTATCCTGTAGACTTATTACATATAATTCTTTACTGTTAAGGAACCTGAGATTGAGTTCATTCCTGAGTACACTAGACATCATGTTTGGGTTTAACCTTCAGTTTAGTTCGAAGGTTTGATTCCAGTTTTAATTATAACTTACACACATTTTATACATGTTATATTAGAGATTATGTGTTTGGAGTTGGTTTGGGATTGCTGTCATTTCAATTGTCTATTGGTATCTTAAAATCTGAGAACTGTCATTGAGTTCATCTATTTTTTTTCCTGCCAACAAACACATACAAGTTTCTGTAAGGCTCAGTCCCTGTCTTGGGTTCCTGAGACTACACATACATGAACCATGAAGTCACACCATCACCAGCTCACAAATACCTGTCACATATATCATGAGACACACTTTTCCTCTCTGTTTTTCCTATACCCATGTTGCTGTGTACACTGGTTTGCATTACCTGTCACATATTGTCCCACACACACTGGATTCTTGTACAGAATACTGAGACACACATTCCTGTCATGGTTTACACATTACCTGTCAATGTATCACTGATTTTTCCTAGGTGTAACACACACACACACACACACACAGTCCTCTACATGAACACACACACTAGCCTACACTCATTCACTCACACACTCCCTAAATTCCTGTACACTGGTACACATGTCCTGCTAACACACATGCCCACATGCATGTCTCAGCCCTTCATGAGTTTCCTGTACACTGTTTTCTATATACCATACACACAAATACCTGTCACATGTTTTTCAGTCCACACATCTCTGGTTTTTCCTCACTTGAACCACAGTCACATACACACACATATATCTCATATATTACACTCTTTCTATGTGTATATATATATATATATATATATATATATATATATATATATATATATATATATATATATATATATATATATATATATATATATATATATATATATATATATTTTATGTAAAAAAAAAAAAATATATATATATATATATATATATTTTATATAAATATATAAATATATATATATATATATATATATATATATATATATATATATATATATATATATATATTTTATGTATATATATATATATTTTATGTATATATATATATAAAAATATATATATATATATATATATATATATATATATATATATATATATATATTTATGTATATATATATATACATTCTTTCTATGTATATATATATATATAAATATATATATATATATATATATATATAAAAAAAAAAATATATATATATATATATATATATATATGCCTATGAGTATATACCAATGCCAAACCTAATGTGAATATCTAGATGGTAGAGTTGGATATGGGTATTTCCTATGTGTGATAGCTCATGTGCTAGGCACATGTCTATTTGTATATGTGGATATACACATACATTCATATGTGATAGTGATATATATTCTATATATATATTATTGGGCCTATGTTGTGTCTGTTAGACTAGTGAGAGCTTGGTTAGGTTGTTTACTCTTGTTAGGCCTAGAATAGACTAGTTTAGACTTGTTAGACCTAGTTTGACTTCTTGTTTGACCAATAGTTGACTTTGGCCTAGATTGACCTAGATTCATGTAGAATGCATTGTAGTGTTTTATTTTACCATTTTAGACTTGTTGTGACTTGTGCTGTTCTGATTAGGAGCCAGACACCTCTCCTCGGACAGTACATTTCAGTTGGACACTCAGATAGCAGGCGAGTATATTCTCTGATCATTTTATATCATGTTTAGGATTATATTTCCTGCTTTAGACTATCTTACTTGATGCTGACACGTTGGAACACGGATTGGTACTATATGGATCCCTTCATGAGATGTTATCCTTCTCGGGAGCATCAGATACTTTTGTCTCGTGTGTTTCACTTACATCACGTATCTCATGCTTCTATTATCATGAATCTTCGGGAATCAGCTAGTGACTCATGTACCCTCATGATTACCGAGCCTTCACGAATCAATTCATGAATCACCTTTTATGGGCAAGTAGTATAATCATGAATCTTAATGTAACTTGAATGGATCTTTGTGTATTGATTGGGGATGGGGGAGTATAAATGAACATGTGAATAAATCCAAGTAGTGTAATCATGAATCAATTCCAAGTAGTGTAATCATGAATCAGTCCTTAGCCATTCACATGTTTATCCAGTACTCTGAATCACTAGCACTGTCTTTCTTTATATATATCATAGATATTTACTTACAGTCTCTCCCTTACATTATGCTATTCTTTAGTTTCATGTACTTTATTCTCTAGCATGATTATATTTCATTTTCCTGCTATGACTTGTTGAGATATATTGTGCTCACTCCTGTCCTGACTGGACCTGTTGAAATATTACAGAGGATGAGGACGAGGCTAGCTGCCCTACATATTATGGGGCTACTTTAGATGACAGCTGTGACTTGGACCAGCAGCCGGACCCTATAGCTGTGGATGACACTCTTCTAGACTAGGATATTTTATTTGCATTACTCTATGGATGACTGTATATATTGATACTTAGGATTTGTGATGTATTAGACACTTAGACTCTCCGTTTGTACTTGTGGATTTTATTTCATTTCAGCAGTATCTATCTATCTATCATTCCATCTTATCTTCCTGCCTTAGCTGTGATTGAGTTTACTTCTGCTTTGTCACCCCCAGTCGGGGAGTATAAACTATTCAGTATTATATTGTTATATGTTGTGACCTAGGACAGCGTTCTACCGCCGACACTGCGGCGTAGACTCGACGTACCCACGTCTCGTGCCCTTACTCTAGGGTGCGGATCGTGACAAAGGAGTTGTTGTGGTAGGTTGTGGTTGTAGTTGTGGTATTGTAGTGGTGGTTTGTAGTGGTATTCATGGTGGTTGAAGGGGCATTGAGACCAGCATATGCAGCAGCTAGGCCAGCATATGCAGCAGCAATTGTAGCAGCAAGCAGCAGCAGTATCATTCATTTGGCCATCCATTCACCATCCATCCATTCATTCATCCATCCATTCATCTATCATATATAGCAGTCCATTCATTTATTTATTTACTCATTCACCATTCATTTATTCATTCACCCATTCACCATTCATTCATTCATTCACCCATTCACCATTCATCCATATCCATACATTTATCCATCCATTCATCCTTCACATGTAGCAGTCCATTCATTTATTCATTCACCCATTCACCATTCATTTATTCATTCACCCATTCACCATTCATTTATTCATTCACCTATTCACCATTCCTTCATCCATTCACCCATTCACCATTCATTCATCTATTCATCATTTCCATCAAAAATAGTCACTTAACCCCCTTCATATTGTGTGTGTGTTGTTAGTGAGTTAGTGAGTTGAGCGTTTAGTTAGAAGAGTATGTTAGTGGTTAGATAATATGTTAAGGAAAGATTTGGTAATAGGATGTGGTTAGTGTTAGAGGGTGAGGAAATTGTGGAAGAAATGTTAGTAAAATTTTATATTAGAAATTTTATATTAGAGTTAGATGTGGGCTAGAGTGAGCGTGACAGGTTGAGGTATCTTGTGATACCAAGATGGTATCACAAGATAATTAGGATTTACCCTAGCTATGAAAGGGTAAGGTAATAGGGTAAGTTAAGGTAATTGTCTAGAAGCTAAGGTATGAGTCTAAGGTGTTAGGATATGGCTAGAAATTGATTATCTTGGTTGGTAATGGTTAGGATTAGTGCTCTTAGACTAGTTTTGACCTCAGTTGACCGTTTTGACCAAAAGTCAACAAAAGTCAACCGAAAGTCAAACTTAGCCTAAAAGTGACTAGAATTGACCCGAAACCAAATCAGAGTTGACAAGTTGACTGAAAGTCAATAGTTGGTCAATATTACCCGATGGACCCGACCCAACCCAAGTTTAACCCGATCCTCCGGGCTTGGTCTTGGGCTTCATATGTTGAACCCGAGGTCGGGCCGGGCTTGGGCTCGGATTAGGCTTACGATTCATCTAGTTGGGCTCGGGTTGACCTCAAGTCCGACCCAACCCGCCCGAGTTGTACCCCTACACACGGTTACCATGTCTCTCTACTATAATATACACTAGAAAGTTCGAACACTGCAAATATTGGTGTTTGTTCCATGTCTATGTCTAGTGAAGGATAATTGCCTAGACTTAGTCAACTTCATCCAGTTTGACTAGTTTATCCAAGATATTGACTTAGTCAACTCAACTTCACCCAGTTTGACTAGTTACTGCGCTGAACATGTGTGTCCATCTTTGCAGAATTATTTCCAAATGGATATGAATTACTACTTGTGGAATCGTTCATGGATGTACAATCGTCGTCCTGATGATATGTGTGGTGTACGGGATGAATACATAGCGGGAGTAGAGCAGTTCCTGCAGTTTGCTAAGGCATTCCCTCAGTACATGGACGGCACCAAAATTAAGTGTCCGTGTGTGAAATGTCATAACGTGAAATATTATCCAGAAGTGGAAGTGACATATCATTTGTACTCGAGGGGTTTCACGTCTAATTACTATCAGTGGACCGCACACGGAGAACTTGTGTCTTTAGCATCAGAGCCCGAGCCTTATGTTGAGCCGTATATGCATACGGGACCTAATTTTGTTTCAGATAATCATGCATACGACGACGGGTGCGTGAACATAGTTTTCGACGCTGTGGGGCCTAGTTTCGTTCATGATGTAGCTGAGGAGGCACCGAATGTCGATACTGCAAAGTTCATGGAGTTGCTGGAGAATGCAAGGACTCTATTGTATCCTGGTTGTGAGAATCATTGTCACGACCCGTACCCTAGAGAAGGGCACGAAACATGGGTACGTCCAGCCTACGCCGCAGTGTCGGCGGTAGAACGATGTCCTAGGTCACAACCTCTAGCAATAATATACTAAACAGTTTATACTCCCCGAATAGGGGTGACATAGCAGTAAATAAACTCAATCACAAACTAAGGAAGAGATAGCACGATATGATATAGAACTCAAGGAAAACAGATGATAAGTAGTCTAAGATAACATCCCAGCAATATCTAGAGTACAAACTCAGCTACAGGACATGAAAGAATATATACAACTCAAAATCTCTAAACAGAAGTAAAGTCTAGCTAAACAGTCTCAAGACAACATAAAATAAGATAAAGCCTAACTAAGCTAGTCTAGGCAATGGGGGTGATGTCCTCAGCTAGAGCTGGGTCCTCCTGAGAGTCCAGCTCGTAAGTCTCGTCTAGGGCTGTCCCGTAGAAGGTATCCAGACAGGCCTCCTCCTCGTCCTCTGTAATATTTTCAACAGGTCCAGTCAGGACAGGAGCGAGCACAGTACATCTCAACAGTTTATAGCAGGTTAGAAAATATAATCATGCAGTAAAGTAAGATACAGGTACTGAAAGAAATGCAGTATGTAAACAGAGAGAGAGAGAGCTGTAATAGAAATATCTACTATAAGTAAATAACTAACAGTGGCTAGTGAGTCAGAGTACAGGATAGCACATGTGAACAGAACAGATTTGTACATGATCTACACTAAGGAGTTTCAGATGATCTACACTACTATGGAATTGTTCACATGACTACTAGCACTCCCCCGTTTCCCCAATCAATATACAAGGATCTAAGCAGGTTATGTTATTATACATGATATCATATGGGGGCCCATGAAAGGGTGCACATGATATTATACATGAGGGC